>CATIWM010083338.1:0-20884 GCA_949671775.1 Mallotus repandus | reverse complement strand
TTTTTTTTTTTACATTTTGAATGTTTTTCAATTGAGTTAGATGAACAAAAAATGACAAAATTTGTGAACCCAAAAAAGGTGAAAAATTCTACAATAAAAATACATTTTTATATTAATTTTAGGTATTCATAATTGAATATTAAAATATTTTTTCTTACCCGAAGTCCACCAAATTAATATATTCAATACAATCAAATCTTATATACATATAATTTTAAAAAAGAAATAATTTTTTTTGAACCTCTTATATTTAAAGTCTTGAAATTTTGATTAATCATTAGAATACCGTGAAGATCCATTAATAATTAATTTTTAGTTAGTAAAAAATTATATAAATTAAATATTAATGGACTCCAAACCAAGAACAATTATATTCTTCTAAACTAACGAAACAAAATTAAAATTCTGCATCTACGATAATACTACATATATTATGATTCAACTTCCAAATATTGATTAATCTTATTGATTTATTTCTTTAAACTTATTGATTTTAATTTTTTTTCCTTTTTGGGTTTAAAAAGTTCATACAATTACAAAACCCTAAAAAGTGCACAATACAATTCATATTACAAATCCAAATCTCCACAAAAACCACACAGAAAAGAAAAAAATAAAAAAATAAAAAAAAGGCAAATTTTTTTGTTTGTTTGTTTGTTTAAAGAGAAAAGAGAGGCTACGGATCTTCAAGCTCTGTAAAAAGTATGTTCTTTTTTCATTTTTTTACTCTTGTAACACTGTCATTGTTTCTGATAAGAAAAAGGCCATTCAGTGTAATATAATAATTATATCACAAAACATATTTCCCATTGTTATAGTCACAGACTTTGAGGGAGAAAGAGAGAGAGAGTCAACCGATCCTTTTTGGAGCTATGTATTTGTAAGGCTTCGAAGTGTCCACCACAGATCTCGTTTTATCTTCTTCACTCAGCCAGACCCTTCACTTTTCTTTTTTTCCCTTTTTAATTTTCCTTTTACCCATCTCCTTCTCCTTCTCCTTCTTCTTCTTCTGCAAATCTTTCAGTTTCTTGGTTTTTTATTCATATTATCTAGCTAACTCTATTTCTTAAAGCTCATGAGTATGGTAGAGTGAAGCTAACTCTATTTCTTAAAGCTCATGAGTATAGTAGAGTGAAACATACACACATCCACATGTTATTATATATATTTTTTTACCCGTTAACCAGCTAGGGTTCCTCATTCTTTCCTGTTTTTCTTCTTTTGCGCCAACCCTGATGATTTTAGTCCTCTCTCTCTTGAATAGAGTGACAGAGATTTAAAGAAAACAAAAAAGGGTTATTGTTTTAAAGAGAAAAGCAGAAGAACAGAAAGAGAGAGGGATAGAGAAGGAAGTGCTAAGCAGAAGTTACAAGGATTCTTGTTTTTTTTTTTCTTATAATTGCTTGCCTTCTTTCTCTTTCTTTCTCTCTGCCAAAAACCTTCTGTGGAGAGGAAGTTGGAGACATTTGGACATTATTATCCTTCTGTCTCCTCTACCTCTCTACCTTTCTTTATTTTTTATTTGACTTCTTAAATATTATTTTCTGAAGTGTAGACAGATATCTGTTTTTAGTTATTTTTAAAAAAAAAATTCCGAGTGCCAATTTCATGCGACTGATTGGGAGAAAAATGGAAGCATTATCTTCTTGATGAGTGCCGTGTGAGAAAGTGGCGATTCTAAATTGTTACAAGAATTAAAAAAAAAAAGACAACAGGAAAAAAAAAGTAAATCTTAAGGAGTGAAGAGAAGTAGTGGGGATTTGTTTACAAGGAGAAGATACAGGAAAGATTTTAAAGAAGAAAAAAAAAAGGCAATAATCAAGTTCATGAGTTTTGGGGGTTTCCTTGAAAACGGTAGTCCTGGTGGTGGAGGTGCAAGAATCGTGGCAGATATATCATTCAACAACAGTAACAGCAGTAGCAATATGCCCACTGGTGCAATAATTCAGCCACGCCTTGTTTCTCCTCCCCTCACCAAATCTATGTTTAACTCTCCGGGCCTCTCTCTTGCTCTTGTACGCGCCGCCCGCCCCCTTCTATTTTTCTTTTTATCTTTTTTAGTTGCCCTCTCATTCAATTTAACCCACGCGGTTTGATGAATCTTTGTTATTATTATTATATTGTTTTTGGGTTCAGCAACAGCCGAATATAGATGGTCAAGCTGATCATGTAGCTAGAATGGCCGAGAACTTTGAGACAGTCGGTGGTAGAAGAAGCAGAGAAGAGGAGCATGAGAGTAGATCCGGAAGTGATAATATGGATGGAGGTTCCGGGGATGATCAAGACGCAGCCGACAATCCTCCAAGAAAGAAAAGATATCACAGACACACTCCTCAACAAATTCAAGAACTTGAAGCGTACCATTTTCTTTCCTTTAAAAAACAAAAAAACAGGCGAAAATTATTGCACGGGATTTCACTGATGATTTTTTTTTGCTTCACAGTCTGTTCAAGGAGTGTCCTCATCCTGATGAGAAACAAAGATTGGAGCTTAGCAAAAGGCTTTGCTTGGAGACTAGGCAAGTCAAGTTCTGGTTTCAAAATCGCAGAACCCAGATGAAGGTACAAGATTATATCGTCAAGTATAACTAGCGACCCGTGGTTCGGGCTCGCTCTCTCTTTCTCTTTTTTAATCTCTGGGTGTTTAATTGCTTCAGACCCAATTGGAGCGGCACGAGAACTCGTTACTCAGGCAAGAGAATGACAAACTTCGAGCAGAAAACTTGTCTATTAGAGATGCTATGAGAAACCCAATCTGTTCTAATTGTGGAGGTCCTGCAATAATCGGTGATATTTCTCTCGAAGAGCAGCATTTGAGGATTGAGAATGCCAGATTAAAAGATGAGCTAGATCGTGTTTGTGCCCTTGCTGGCAAGTTCTTAGGTCGTCCCATTTCTGCCTTAGCTAATTCTATTGGTCCACCCATGCCTAACTCAAGCTTGGAGCTTGGTGTTGGTAGCAACGGTTTTGGTGGGTTAAGTACTGTGGCCACAACATTGCCTTTGGGGCCTGATTTTGGAGGTGGAATTTCAAGCTCTATGCCTGTGGTGGCTCAAACCAGACCAGCAAACACTGGAGTTACTGGGCTTGATAGATCACTTGAGAGATCTATGTTCTTGGAATTAGCGTTGGCTGCAATGGATGAGTTGGTGAAGATGGCACAGACTGATGAGCCTCTGTGGATCAGAAGCTTAGAGGGTGGTAGAGAAATACTGAACCATGAAGAGTACATGAGAACTTTCACTCCTTGCATTGGAATGAAACCTAATGGGTTTGTTTCGGAGGCTTCCAGAGAGACTGGCATGGTTATCATCAACAGTTTAGCTCTTGTTGAGACTTTAATGGACTCCGTAAGCTCTTTAATCCCTAATTATTCACTTTACATTTTTTTTTCAAGTAAAATGTTAATATTTGTTTTGGTTTTCGTTTTTCAAGAATCGATGGGCAGAAATGTTTCCTTGTGTGATTGCAAGGACCTCCACCACTGATGTGATATCCAGTGGAATGGGGGGAACTAGAAATGGTTCACTTCAGTTGGTAAGTCAAGCCACTGTGTTAGTCTTCTAGCTCTACGTTATCAGTCTTTTATTTTCAGTCACTGTTTTAGTTTAATAGCTGCTAGATATGCCTATCATTCAAAGCTAATTGCATTCTACATTAATAAACTCCAGATGCATGCTGAGCTCCAAGTACTATCTCCTTTGGTCCCCGTTCGTGAGGTCAATTTCCTCCGTTTTTGCAAACAGCACGCAGAAGGTGTTTGGGCTGTTGTTGATGTGTCCGTCGACGCTATCAGAGAAACTTCCGGTGCACCAACATTCGTTAACTGCAGGAGGCTTCCATCTGGCTGTGTAGTTCAAGATATGCCTAATGGATACTCAAAGGTAATCATCATTAGTGCTACATTTTGATCAGTGTACTGTTTGTTTCCATTTTCCATTTTCCATTTATTGCCTTTCTCCAGGTGGTGGGTGTTCTTCTCCTGAGTCATTAATGAGTTTTGTTGAATTAATGGCGAGCTAGCTTAAGCTTAACTTACGCACGTTTAACTGAACATAAGGTCAAAAATCATGAGCATTTTGCATTCCCAAGCCAAGTTGGGGCTCATTCATCTAAGAGTTTTGTTTTGTCTAGTGATTACTCAGAGTCATGACTTCCGAAAATTGTCTAGTCTATCAAGGAATATGAACCGTTCCTAAGAGTCTTATTTTATTTACTTGGATTGGATGCTTCTTTTGGCCTCGACTTTATTTGTTTTTTATAGTATAGTTTACTTTTCAAGTTTCATCAACTAGGGTTGCTTGATTCATTTAAAATATACACTACACTATGATCAGTTCGAGAATAGCATATTATTTTATCATTAGAAGCCTCGAATATTACTTATATTTTGGTGCCTTGAACACATTGATTTCATATACTTGGAAAGTAAATGCCTAGTTATCTTCAACTTCGATTGAATAAACAATAAATTTGATGTTTCTATTCCAATCTTTGATGTTTTTCTTGGTTATCCTAATACTAATGTATCTTGTGTGATCTAGATTCCAGCCTTATATAATGATGCAGCACTCTATTGCTTTATTCTTTAACAATTTACACACCCATATAGTCAAACTTCAAGACTGGCTGGCTATTTTGTTTCCGCATGAAGTTCCAAGCTTCTTCTTTTTTTTTTAACTATATATATGTATATATATGTAGACAACAGTACACATCTCGATGTCACCCTCTACGTTGTACCTTGTTCCTTGATCAAATCTTGCTTTCTTTTTTTAATTACATTCGATGCCAATCCTTTCATTGAGCCCAACCTCCAGCCAATTCCGAGATTTGCCTCCCCTTTTATTTATTTATTTATGTTATTTCCATATATATTTAATGGCCCAAAAGATGATTCATGATAAATAATAAACTATGACCTTTCTCTCCATTATATTCGGTGTTTGACTAGCAAGCTGATTTCCATTCCATGGAAGCAAGCAGCATTTCTCATTTTCTACTATATATATATATATATATATATATATATATATGATAGATGATGATCTTTAATTTTCTAATCATTAGCTGACAATATGAGAACGCAATCTTTTGAGATAATAATAAATAAAAAGAGATCCCTCACCCGCTGCTGTCAATGATCAGGAATGAATTTGAGTTTTTAATTTTTGGTCGAGTACCAGTCAAGATTTATTTTTTCTACTAATTATTTCTAACTTTAGGACTAGCTGGTCGGTCCAACCCAATATCTAAAAATTAAATAATTTGCAGGTTACTTGGGTTGAGCATGCAGAGTACGATGAGAGTCAAATCCACCAACTCTACCGGCCATTGATAGGTTCAGGCATGGGATTCGGAGCGCAACGGTGGGTAGCCACCCTTCAACGGCAATGCGAGTGTCTGGCCATCATCATGTCCTCAAATGTGCCAGCAAGAGACCATTCAGGTACATGTACATTTGAATTACATTTCGTACCGTATATAAAATATGCATATAATATTCTTCATCCATCGTGTTAATGATGCAGCGATTACTGCTGGGGGCCGTAGAAGCATGCTGAAATTGGCTCAAAGAATGACTGATAACTTCTGTGCTGGGGTGTGCGCTTCGACAGTCCATAAATGGAACAAGCTGAACGCAGGAAATGTGGATGAAGATGTGAGGGTGATGACTAGAAAGAGCGTTGATGATCCTGGGGAGCCACCAGGCATCGTTCTGAGCGCTGCCACTTCAGTCTGGCTGCCTGTTTCTCCACAAAGGCTGTTTGATTTTCTACGGGATGAACGGCTAAGGAGCGAGTGGGACATCCTATCCAACGGTGGACCTATGCAGGAGATGGCCCACATTGCCAAGGGCCAAGATCACGGCAACTGCGTCTCTCTCCTACGTGCCAGTGTAAGTTTTTCTTTTGTAACTTTATTTTTTAATTATTATGTAATGTAAAATTGTCACATGAATACAGAGTTGTGAAAAATGTCAGATGAGTCCCTGGATGTAAGGTCAAAAAGAAAGATTAAAAAGGTAAATTAGAAAGGACGAGTTTGGAATTTTGGAAGTATCTAAAATGGACAGTCATTTTTAGGGCCAGAGGAAAGCCAGATTTCATTTAAATGGGACAGTTGGTTTTGTTTTGTATAGCTTTTTTAAAAAGTCAAAATATATAAAAACACCTGTTACCTTTATCTTCTCATCTCATCTTTTCCTTTGCTTTTTTGGTCCATTATTATTATTTTTTTATTATTTTGCCTCAAAAAAATATAATAATAACAATAAAAAAAAGTTGTTTGTCACAATCTTTGACTCTCCAGTCTCTGCTGACAGCACACAAAAAATGGCAAAAAGAAAAATAAAATAATTGAGGGCATTTTGTGTAATTTTTTTGTAGATATGAGGGTTTATTATTTATACATATGTTGCATGATTGTTGCTGAGCAGGCTATGAACGCGAACCAGAGTAGCATGCTGATATTACAGGAGACATGCATAGACGCCGCGGGGTCGCTTGTAGTGTACGCACCCGTTGACATTCCAGCCATGCACGTGGTTATGAACGGTGGTGATTCTGCTTACGTGGCTCTTTTGCCATCGGGATTCGCTATTGTACCTGACGGTCCAGGGTCCCGTGGGCCACCTACTAACCAAAACGGTGGCCCAACCAACAACACCAACAATGGAGGTAGTGGTGGAAGCCAAGGCCAAAATAGAGTGAGTGGGTCCCTGCTGACCGTGGCATTCCAAATATTGGTGAATAGTCTTCCTACGGCTAAGCTCACTGTTGAGTCGGTGGAGACAGTCAATAATCTCATCTCGTGCACTGTCCAAAAGATCAAAGCAGCCCTTCAATGTGAAAGCTAGCTGATTTGACTATGGCGATGGTGATCGTGTCTTTCCTTTAACATGGGTGTGTGCGCGTCTGTCTTTCTGTCTATGTATTGAGTTTTTCTTAGTTGTGTGATTCGTGGCGGTGTTGATGGTGATCAAGAGTGTGAAAAAAACAAGAGACTAGAAAAATATTGAGGTTTTTGTGGGTGTTGAGTCAAGAACGAACCGCGCGTGAAGACTCCTTGCATAGTGATGAAGAAAGGGCTGGCTGCATGCATGCATGCATGCAGAAGAAGATTTTCTTAACACAGAAAGGCAAGGGTGGTGGTTCGGGTATTGACTCAGGTCGACCCCTCATGAGTTTGTTTGGCTCAATTAGCTTTTTTTTTCAAACAAGAAAAATGAAAACACAAGGAAGCTAAAAAACAAAACATCTTCTAAAACAGTGTCTTTTATTAATTATTATTAAATTAATCTCCGTTTCTCCAAAAATTTGCTCGTTGGTGTACCGCAATTTAAATTTTTTTAATCAATCTAATGCTTGAGCTTAACTAAATGTAGCCCTTTTCATTAATTACATCTTTCATTATTTTTGTGAAATTATTCAGCAATAATTTATGCATATGGGGGGGATTGATAATCGCTGCATGTCATACACGCGCCGCCGGGAGGTTTGGATGCGAGATGAGGGATTGTTTGTTTGTGAACTGGTGGTGGTGGTGGGAGGGGGTGAAGGAGAGAGGTGGATCTGAAGGAAATCTGATAGCAGGTGAGGGCTGAAGGAGAGCACATTAAATGAGGAGGCAGAATTTGTTAGGAGAAAGCGTTGCTATCATTTAATGCTATGGTTTTTGGCAGTTTCCCTGGGCAACGTGAACAAACCTATCACAGATTGACACGTTTTTTTGTATCTGTGCAAAAAGGAGCTATTGGCTGACAGACAATGGAGTGTGAAAGTAACGGTGTTTGGTCTGTTGCTGGTGGCGGTGATCGGTCATTTGGATAGATTGTGGGTAAAAGTGTGCTCAGTGAATGAACCAAATCCTCTTTTGTGATGTGATATGGAGATTCATAGGCACAGCGGTGGTGAGTTGTGGCTTCGGTGTTTGGACTTTGGATTTATTTATTTTTTTTTTTTTATTTATTTTTTTTTAAAGTCGGACTTTGGATTTGCATAGAGAAAGAATATTAGAGATAGATTCATATTGACTGTTACTGCTAATGTCATTGTAGCTTCTTATTTGAGTCTCTTTACGTTCACAAAGATATGATAAGACCAACTTCAGGGCAGAAATGGCTTTTACATTCAATCCATACGCATGAATATTTTAGTTAATTCAGATATGGATGAACTTTCTTATAAAGAGTAAAACTTTTTAATATATAATTCGTTAATATTGTTAAAAAATACATATATTACCTGGGCATCGGGCAATTTGTGTACACAAGTTCCTAAATCAAGACACTGTCGTCCATGCTTACCAGTTGTTCAATCTAGTCATGTCCCTGAAACAAAATTGACGGTCCACTTAGATCTTCAATATCACAACTGATGTCTGTTGTGAAATACAAAAGATAATTGAAACTAACAGCTACTAAGAATGTCCGGTGTTATAATAAATTTTATTACGTGCATACAATTTTCCAATTTACACCAAAATCACCCGTCTCACATGCTTATGCAACTACATACGTCGATCGCAGTTGTGATGTTGAAGATATCACAAATTCTGATATCGTATGAAAAATATCAATATCAATGAGAAAATATCGAATTTGTGCAACTATGCAACCAAATTAAACTCACACCGTCCAAAAGATATATATAAAAAATGAAGCGCAAATATTTTACAATTTTATTATATAAAAAGATAATCATAGGAACATAGTTAAAATTTAAAACATAAAAATGATCTATTCAAATTTTTAAAAAATTATCATAATAAATAGTGAATTACACTGCAGAAGGTAGTTATCTCCTTAATATTCATAATAAAAGCATACATTTTACAAATATTGATATTCAAATTTAAAATTTTTATAATTTTTACAAGTAAAAATATTTATTACATCATTCTGACTGATAATATTAATAAGAATTTATAAAAAATGACGTTTTTTAAGCACATCAAAAATTAAAATCTATAAAAAAAATTGTAAGGTAAAATTTATAGACACGTAAATATGAAAGAAAATAGGAAATGCATGGAGAGGCACGTGAGAAAGAAGTGGGTTTGCAATCAATCCACAGAAGTAGGTGTAGACGAAGGCAATAAAGTCAAGACAGTGAAAGGCTATCCGAAAAAGGGAATAGGACTGACTATTTGTATTTAGGAGTGGGGAAAAGTAAATGGTCCCAAATAATTTTAAATGGACAAAAATAAAAAATAAATTTTTTTTTTCGGGACATTGTTTTGTTTTGGGACCTTTAGGTTAGATAGAGAGATATACAGTACCAGTAGCTAGCCCTGCCCCAGTGGCCATCGTCCCACCATTCCCAAAAGTCCTCCTGCGACAGATCCCTTCTAAAAAATCCCCTATCATTTCCTTTGCTTCTCCCTCACCCTATCATCTGCATGTGAGCGGGTTCCACTCCCATTTCTTCATATATATATATATATATATATATAAAAGAAAAGGACAAATTTATAATAAAGCTCCTAAATTTTAATATTTTATTTTATTTTATTAAATTTTTGAATAAAAAAATAAATTAGACTGAAATAATAAAGTTGTGCAACAGTTCAAGTTTGTTGTTGCTAAATATGTTGTTATAAAAAATTAAAAGATACGTTTTGTGAATAATGAAAGAAAAATGATCGAGTAAGGTATAAAGAAAAATATTTATGTAAATTATTTTTTTTAATTAATAATTTTAATGACACATTCACTTATTAAAACATAAGACATTATAATTATAGTAGAGTAAATAAAATTTATTTTACAATTTCGTTACTTCATTTTAATTTGTCCTTAATTTATACGAAAATAAAAAATTCAGGACTTAATAAAAGTTGAGAGGTTGAATTGTATAAGTGTCAAAATTCATGGGTTTCATAATAATTTATCCAAAAGAACGTGGGGTTTGAGATGAGATGAATGTGGGATTATATGTTTAATCCTTCTACAGTACATTTTTGCATTATTAATATTGGTGGGTCCATTTCAAATTAAGGTATGGGACTATATGGTAGGGACTTACCTTTCTACAGTAACCAGTAAGTACCTACATTATCTTTCTTCATAACATCAACTAGCTACAGCATTATAAGGAGTCGGCTCATTTGTATGAAGACAATTTTCATCTTTTACTTTCCCTTTTTCAATATCTCCCCTTTTGTGACAAGATGGTTTCCTAATCTTTTTAAAATTATGAAATTTCATTCATCACATCACAGTTGAAAAGAGAAATTATAGATTACATTATCAGTAAGCTGAATAATACTTTTTTTTTTTCAAAAACAAAAATTATACTTGAAAGACAAACTAAAAAATATAGTAATATAAAAAATTTTCCAAAAAATTAAGCTTAACAAATGTAATTGAAGGAGTCAAATAGGAATAGATTGACTGTATTTTTCAAATTTTTACCATAATTTTAGTTCGATCTATCAATTAACTACTATAATTAATTGATCAAACCACGATAAATGGATGAAATTCCACACTAAAAACAACACCAACTAAAATATAACCATAATATTGAAAATAACCAACAAATATTTGAGATTTATACTAAATCTAAATTATATATGCATTATAATACAAAAAACAAAAAGATTTTACAATACACTACTCATACTTATTTTAATGTAACTTAGATTGATTTTGACTTCTAAATTATTTCACAATTATTTTTATCATTGAAATTCAATTTAATTATATGTATACAATCGCGTTAAATTAAACGTTGAGAGATTTTTGTCGTCCTTGTAGTCTTATTTGAGTAAAATCAAATTAGTTAAAGTATATTGGACTTTAGATATCAGCAGTACAAACTTAAAAATATAATAAATAAATGATAATTTATCTCAAATAACTCATTGATTTTTATTTATGAAATTAATTTTTATTTACTCTAATCTATATCATTTTGCTTGCTTAATTATTAATAAATAATTATGAAGTGAGAACAAATTTTGAGTTGGAATGAAAATCTCAATTCTTTTTTTTTTTTTTTTTGAGAGGGAAAAATCTCAAGTCTTAATCCAACTAAACACCTAAACTCTTTAAGGTTCTTCTAGTGTGCATAGCATGGATGTATCCATTGAAGAAAAAAAATGTCAAAGTTCATACCCCTCTTTTGAGGAGTTTGATGTTCACATTGACGATTAGAAAAATATCAAAGATTATATTTGCTTGATTGAATTGGGAAAGTCACATATGTCTTGTGTAGCATGCCGTGGGGGTTTGATGTGATTTTGTAGCTTAGATGTTAAAAATGCCAAAGGAACGCCTTTTGTCCTTGAATAATCATCTTTTCATGGGGACCCAACTATTGACTTGAGAAAAAAAAAAAAAAAAAACATACATACATTGCTGATAAGTTGGAAAAAAAGAGAAAATGTTCCTCTATTTAGCTAGACCAAAGCTTTCAGGAGAAATAAAAAAGGAATTAATTATATGGTGGCCCATTAAGCAAAGTCTCTGATTTGATGCCTTAATTGCGTGGTTTTTCAATCATATTGAAGGATTAAGCTATACTTTTGCTAGAAAGAGTCAATTTTGAGGTGGGTTTAGGCTGCCATATATACTAATTTTTGTGAAGCACAAGGAGAAAGGAATATAATGGAGAATTTACTTCTAAATCATCTATGTAATGGCATGGTGCAAGCAATTCTCTGTCTTCTTCTACATTCTTAACAATTGCCACGTTCAACACATGACAAGACCATTGAAATCAACTAGCAAATTAGGTGCTAATTTGCTGTATTCCTCATGAATCACTTAAAGAGTTTTCTTACATATATAGCAAATTTACTGTATATTTGTCAAGCTAGCGATTAAAGTTAGCCTAACCTAATTAAGTTTAACCTTCACTTGCTAAACTCTCATTGAAGTCTAGTGTCATCCATCTATACCCTTCTTATTATAAACAATCTATGTCATCTTTCAAATTATAACTTTCGTATTGCCCATTATTAATTTATTTTGATTTAATATTTTGAGGTAGAATAAAGTTTAGTGTTATAGTTCACGACACAAATTGTGTGTCACAGACCATAAAATTATTTTTTTCCTCTTAATTGGATGGATAAAGAAAACATAGAAAATATTAGATGATTAAATATTCAGAAATTAAAGCCATTCATTCATATGCATATATATGTGTATGTATATCCCAAATGCATGAATCAAAAGCCTAAAATCGTCACATGGACCAAGTGCAGTTTCTCTTCATTCTTTGAGGTCTCTTTAAGTAGAAATTGCAGGCGTACCCTTTTGATGATTGACAGTTTGCCATTGCCAAGGGCATATACATAATACCCATATGTTTTGGACTTTGGTGATGATGAGTTAGATAGCTGTCAAGCTTTCATTATTTCAGAGTCTCATGCAAGTTTGCAAAAGAATCAGGTGTAAAATCCAATCTATCTGCACAAAGATAAGACATGTTAGATAGAAAGGCCTAGTCGACGTTATGGTATATATCAGTTTTGTCACACAATGTTAGGAGGAGAGGTACATGCAATACATATATTGCAGTTATTGCTTTGATTTCAATAGAGATTAATTAATTCTCTTAGGGTCTTGGGCAATGAACAAAAAGAAAGAGATGGTTATTAATGAAAGCATGTTGTAGAATGGGAGTAAACGAAAAATATGCAATACTTGCATTACAACAGCCGAATTGTGACCATTGGTTACAATGATATACATCCAAGTGAGATTCACCATAATCAAGAATTCAAGTACCTTCTATTCCTAATTATTTGACATTTAAAGTTTGAGCACATAGTTTAAAAAATGTGATTAATATATAGTTTAAGAAATGTGATTAATATATGTATAAAATGTTATACTACCTTTATAATAAATTTTTCAACCAATTATTAGCTTCAGATATTTTCAAAAGGAGTATATTTCTTCAATGAATAAATAAGGGTATAATAGAAAAAAAAGGTAAACATTTTTATTTTGATAATTGAAAAAGTAAATATATATTAATCACATCCCTTAAAACTATGTGCTTAAACCTTAAACGTCAAACAATTAGGAACAGAGAGAGTTGTTATGCGTATTTTAAAAAAAAAAGTTATGCATAAAATGATATTTCATCCGTTCCTAAATAATTGACGTCTAAAGATTCTTTACATGGATTAAAAAATGTATTTAATATATGTATAAAATATTATACTACTCTTATAATAATTATCTCAACCAATTATTAGTTTAATATAGAGTTCCAAAAGGAGTAGATATCTATTCAATTAATGCTTCTATATTAAATAAGAGTAAAATATAAAAAAATTAGTTAAAATGTATTGATAACTTAAAACGTAACAAAATTAGACTTTTAAAACGTTAAATATTTAGGAATACAGAGAGTATATTGCAGGAAAAAAAAGGAGCTTTATGAAAAATTTAACCTAAGGGTTGAATGTGCGTTAGATATCTAATTATAGGCCGAAAAATACTTATATATAAACAAGGATATAATATCGGTTGTTTCATGGTTATTTTTATGATGCATTAAATACGTAGAACCATAGATAAGGGAGAGGACTTACGTTGCGTTTGTAATGCACTCTAATGAACTTTAATCAAAATTGCCACTTCTAACTTTAGTTGGTGTCTAGTGAATCCAACAGTTTTTTAATTAATATAATTTATTTTTTTTATAATAACATATAACTTATTATTAATTATTGTTCTTGAGTATGTGTTTTGTAAAGTGTAGCATAAACGAAATAAAGTACAAAGAATTATGTAATTTTAAGTTTCTATTAATTTTGTTTCTTTTGTATGTGAAAATTGTGAAATATTTTTCTCATTTTTCAATGAAATAGTACAACAGTTACATATATATACCAAGCTCGTTATGATGAGCTAATGTAACAGAATTCTACAAGTTACAAAACAATTATTATACAGTTATAACAAACTCTATAACTGATTCTTGACTGTATACAACATGTCATGACCATTGAATCAAATGACCAACTATTAAATTTGAACCGTATACAGCTCATCAAGATCATCCCCTTGTTGTTACTTGTTGCTGCTACTTATAATTACATACTAAGTTCTTGCTCTTATTAGTTGAGGCACTGCTCATGTTCGCTGAGATATTATCTTCTTTTTTGTGTTGTTTTTGCTGGTTTGCCAAAGGCTACATTGCCTGCCGCAAGCTAGATTGTATATATCATGCAAACCCAGCTTGGAGATCGAAACGTGAAAGGCACTAAGTGGCAGAGGCTTTGTAAGACAATCAGCAAGTTAATTAGCAGAAGAAACGGGTAAGAGAGTCAACATCCCTCGATGAAGTTTTTCTCTGATGAAGTGACAATTAATTTCAATATGTTTGGATATTTCATGAAACACTGAATTATGAGCTAACTGTATACACGATTGATTATCATAAAAAAGAAGTGCAGAAGAAGCTGAAACTTGTAAATCATGTAACAAGTAAGTGAGCCGCTGTAACTCGGAGGTTAATACAATAATAGCTTGGTATTCAGCCTCAGAGGATGATTTGGACATTATAGTTTGTTTCTCGGATTTCCAGTAGATAAGTGAGTTACCTAAGAAAACACAGAAACTTAAAATCGATCGTCTTGTATCAGGACTAGTGGCGTAATCCGAGTCAGAAAAACTCTTTAATTGAAGAGTAGAATTAGCATAGAAGAAAAGTCCTTTGCCAAGAGTTGATTTGACGTATCTTAGAACACGATAAAGAGCAGTAAGATGGGCTTGAATAAGCTTATCAAGGAATTAAGATAATAACTGCACTTCATATGAATATCTGGCCTGATAATGCACAAGTAAATTAATTTACCTACAATTTGTTGTTAGTAGGTATTATTTGAAAGCAAAGGAGTGTCATCTTGATTGAGTATGGGATGAACAATCATTGGAGTTGTGATAGGTTTGATATTAATGTGTCAATGAGAAAATCTAATGTATATTTGCATTGATTTAAATTGATACTTGCAGAAGTCCTTGCAATTTTAAGACGAAGAAAGTATTTGAGGGGCCCTAAATCTTTAATTCGAAAAGAATTATGAACAAATTTATTAATAAAAGCAATTTCTTCCCGTGAATCACTAATTAAGATAATATCATCAACATACACCAGTACTAAGACAATAAAGGACTGAGTTATAGTTTTGATCAATAGGGAAGGATTGGAAGCCAACAACAAATCCTTGTGTTTGTAAGGCTTGAATGAGTTTAAAATTCCACTAGCAACTAGCTTGTTTCAAGCCATAAAGAGATTTGTGGAGCTTACAAACTTTGGATGAATTAGAGCAAGGATACCCTGGAGGCAATTGCATTTACACTTCTTCATGAAGATCACCGTGAAAGAAGACATTAGTAATGTCTAACTGATGAAGATGCTAGTGTTTTGCAGCAACTACAGCAAGCAGAGTTCTCACAGTAGTCATTTTAGCTACTGGTGAGAATGTGTCTAAATAATCCAAGCAAGGTTCTCAGAAAATCCCTTTGCAACTAAATGTGCCTTTCATCTTTCCACAGTACCATCAGAGTTATATTTAACTCTGAAAATCCATTTGCTGCCTATTGCCTTTTTAGAAGGAGGTAGATCAACAACTTGCTGAGTGTTGTTTTTCTGAGCTCAACATCATACAAGTGTTGTTTTCTTGAAGAGCCTTAAGCTCTGCGTCTTAAAGAGTTTTATTTATTAAAAGAAGTGCCATTTTCATAGCTCAACTCTATGTATGATAATTTGTACCAATCAGCAAGTTCGTAACAAGAATCAATAAAGGATTCTTGGTTGGATGCAAGTAGTTAGGACTAACTGGATCTTCCTCAATTCTAATCAATACAAAAATCTGAGAAGAAAAGTGAGAGATTTTGAAGAACAAGGATATGTAAATCTTATTTGTTTCTTGAGAAAATTTTGAGAAGGAGAAAAGAAAATTTGCTATGATACAATGTGAAAAATGGGAAGTATCTTTCTCATTTTCTCAAAAAAATAGTACAACAGTTACATATATACCAATCTCGTTATGATGAGCTCGCAGAATAAAATTCTAGAAGTTACAAAACAATTACTATACAATTGTAACAGACTATGTAATTGATTCTTGACCATATGCAATACATCATGACCATTGAAGCAAACAAAAGACCAATTGTTAAACCTGAACCGTATATAGCTTATCAAGATCATCATCCTGTTGTTTTTTTGGTCAGTACATCCCATTCCGGGAGATTAAAATAATTTCAAATATTGATACAAAACTAACTATAACTATTACAATTAACTATAATGTTATAGAGAATATATCTATATATATAAATTCTAGTGGGAGTGTGGGTAAGGACATACAATCCTTGTCATCATCATCCTGTTGTTACTTGCTGCTGCTGCCTATGATTGGATAATGAGGTACTACTCTTGTTAGCTGAGATATTAGCTTCTTCTTTGTGTTGTTTATGCTAATTTGCCATGTGCTGCTTTATATATATGTATATTTATATGTCCCGAAAAAAAAAAAAAGAAACCAAAATGTGGATCAATTAAATTGCATGAAAACAAGAAGAAGTAACGTTTTTTGGTGTTACCTGGAGAGACCGGCACTGATGAAAGGAGAGAGCTGTTTCTAAGTTTTTGGCGAAGGTGTGAAATAAAGATCCTAAAGTCCAGCTAAGTTTTGGGAACAACTCACTTCATTTACTTTTATGCTACATATATATATATATATATATATATATAAAGTGGTGGACCATTGCCATCAATCAATTAATCATGCATCCTTCATTGGAAAATGTGTGATTATTTCTTGTACTAATTTATAACTATGGAATAAATGATTTCTTTTATAGAAAATATGTACTTTTTTTAACAACAATTACACATACTTTTATATATATATATCAAAATCTATCTAATATCTATTATAGTATCTATTATTAATATTATAATAATAACAATTATCATTATTATTATATATAATATAAAATATTTTATCTAGTGATGCAACAAAAATTAAAAGTTTTAATTATTAATGCCTTAAAATTTGAACGATCATAAATGTCTCATCCTAAACATCCTAAACAATTTGATTCAGAGTCATTGGCTTATAGAAAATATATACACCGAAAGAAAAAAGAAACCATGCAATACTAAAAAAACATGGGTTACACTTTGTTTTAGTGTACACAAGAAAATAGCCCACGCTGTTTTGGTCAAAATGATCAAATTTTTATGGATATTGTGGGATAAAAATTTTAGTATCGAATTTCTTTTCCGAACACTTCAGTTTGTAATGTCAAAAAGAAAAAAGAAAAGAAAAATAAAAAAAAATTGTGGTAGACAGGTTAGCACCGTGTGCATTTCTCTCCTCTTATTTGGTATTTTATTGCCTTTTATTAATCTAACATATCAAGAAGCAGACAGAGTTTGGGCATAGAAAAAATGTTAAGCATATGCTTTTGTGCGTTCAGTGGCCCAAATGCAAAACCTGATTAAATGATTTTGCGCTCAGCAGATCGTCCTTCTCCTTTACAAAGGCCCAGCTGTGATTACAAATGAAAATGGGCTTCGACATCAGCTATATGTTTCAGGCCACACCTTTTTCAACAAATGAACACCCATTCTTTCATGGAATTTTTATAAAAATACCTGTTTTGTAGGTAAAATTTTCAGCAAAAATTTTTGTTTTGTTAGATATTACATGCGTATCCCACTTTTATCAAAAATTACAAACGCGTCCACTTTTTACTTCCGTCATTTACGTTCATCTTCTTCCTCTTGCGTCTTCTTTTTTTTTTTTTCTTTTTTTTGATAAGAGACTCATCCATCTTCTTGATCGTATATTGTTTCCTGCCTGCACTATCCCTCTTCTCTGGCCTGTTCATCGTCTAGAGCCTTAATGTCACTTTCCTTGTCTACCTCCTTGTTAAATCTTTGACTCCATGCTTGCTTGCTTTACTTGAGATCAAATGGTCTGGCATTGAACTAGAGCAGTGGTGGAGAAATGAACAGTTTTGGTTGATTGGAGGGACTAGTGCCCATCTTGCAGCTGTGCTTTAGGGGTTGTTGAAGGTCATTGTAGGAATCAAAATTTCTTTATAGCAACTGGTGTGTAGCAAGGGAAGCCTTTGTAGATGTTTTCGCACCCACCTTCACCAATCTTCAATGATTAGTTGAAGCTATCAGTTGCTTCTTGAATTTCTGATAGACAGAAGATGGAGAGAAACTGATCCAATTGCGAGGATGACGCAGCATTAGTTTTTTCTTTTCTTGAATTTTTAGGTTTTTACCCCAATTATCTTTGTTTGGTTGCTGTAAAAATTATTGATTAAGAATTCTACTTCACACTTATTGTTACAGTTTTTTTATTAAGTTTTTGTTGTTTGGAAACATTGTAATGCAAGAATTCAATTGAACTGTAGTCTTGCACATGAAATCAAAATTATATGTGTTGTCTAATGCAGTCATGGTGTTTGATTTGTTGTCTAAGAGAAAATTGAAAGAGAAGGTATCAAAGAACATGATGATATTTTTTTTTTTAACAAAGAATATTGATGACATAAAGCATGGTAGAAGAACCAAGGTGCCCATATTTGATTTGGAGTCAGGGATGCGTAGAGGCTTCAAGGAACTTCAAGTTTCTAAAGACTCTGGCGTTATACGTTTTTATACTTATTCTTAGAACCTACTCTTTTGGGTTCATATTCAGTTTCATCGTGCTTTGTTACTGGATAACATTCCAAATTAAAAGTTTGGAAGTCATTAGATAGACACAAATGTTGTAACGGAGAGGCCCTCTATTTGTTCGAGCGTTGATGTTGCTTCTATTAATAAATTTCTTATGTGGTTGGTGCTTCATATGAGAACCAAGACCATTTTCTGCTGAGTTACTGATTTAAAAATTTTTCCTTTGGCTCTGATAAGATATATGTTTTAATAATTCACATCTTTCTGTAACTATCCCTTATTTTTTTAAGTTTTCAAAAGAAGATGATGATATTATTATAACGACTTTTGTGCTTGTCGTGTTTATTTGTAAAAGGAATAAAATATCATCACCAATTTGAAAAACTTTTGTGGTTACTACAAGATTCACATTTAATTTCCATGTCTCATAATTCAATATTTTTATTTTTATTAAAATTATAAATTTAATTTTTTATCCAATAAAATAATAATTTTTTCTGAACAAATACTTTTTTTTAACAAATATTTTTTTTCAATTATTAAATTTAAATTTCTTTCTCAAAAAAATTATTAAATTTTAATTTCTTAAAATAAATTTTTTATATATTGATTTTATTTTTAAATTTATTTATTCTGACCATGAATTTTTTTGTTTTAATTTTATATTTTTATCGGTAAATTATACAAATAATATTCTAATCGTATATTATTTATACATATTGTGTGTTTATTACAAAAATACACACAACATTGAACATTTGTTTACTGCCAGATATAGTTTATTAAAATTAAAAATAGGTATCAGATATTGTTTGTTGAAATAGGATATTGAAAATGCAAAATAGGTGGCATATTTATTATTCGGTTAACTACATTTTTTAATATTATCTGAATATTTTTTGAATATTATTCGTATATATTGAAAGTGCAAAACAAGTGTTATATCATTATTCAACATTTTTTATTATTATCCGAATATTTTCTGAATCTTGTTCATATATATTGAACATGCAAAACATGTGTCATATTCATTATTCAATATTTTTGAATATTATCCATATATTTTTTGAATCTTATTCGTATATGTTGAAAGTGCAACACAGGTGTCATGTTTATTATTTAGTTATATACATTTTTTACTATTATCTGTATATTATCTGTATATTTTCGGAATCTTATTTGTATATGTTGAAAATGCAAAACATGTGTCATGTTCATTATTCAATTATATATATTTTCTAATATTATATGTATATTTTCGGAATCTTATTCATATATATTGAAAATGCAAACAGCATAAAAACAATATATGATCTAAATATAATAATTATTTGAAACACAATAACAATATATATCAGCCTAATATATATATAACTATACATATTTATATTTCAAAAAAAATTTCTAGGATATTTAAAACTTTAATTATTTATTAAAACTAACATGAGTTGTATAATTTAAATATCTTAATTATAATCTCTAAAATAGAGAACAATGCATGTATATATTAATACCCAAAATAAAAACAAAAACAAAAAACTAAGAATAAAAATAAAGAAAGTTAAAAATAAATATAAGGATAAAAAATGAAAAATAAGAAAAATTGTAACATCCCTACTTTCATCTATAATTAATATTATATGAACATATGCATTTTAAACCATTCCATTTGACTATGTGTATTTTTCATGAATTGAATCTAGTTGACTTGTTTACATGAGTAACCTTAGGGACTAAATTGAGCTTTAGCATAGAATGAGGATTAATTTGAACTTTTCCTTGATATTTGATTAAAAATATTATTATTATAATATTAATGATGATAATGATGATGATGATGATAATGATAATAATAATAATAATGATAATGATGATGATGACGATAATAATAATAATAATAATAATAATAATAATAATAATATTAGATAGTAGATATTTTAGGAAGTAGGAAGGAAAAATAGAACTCTACTTGTCCAACTTAAGTCATATGTCTCTTAACATTAAATTAATTAATTAATTAAAATAAATAAGCAAATAAAAGGGGAAAAGAGGGCTGGAAACGTAGATGAGAAAGAAAAAAGAAAAGGAAAGAGTAAAGGGAAGAAAAGGAAAAGAGAAGAAGAAGAAGGAAGAAAAGGGAAAAATTCTAGGGTTCCTAATTTTGGCTTAAGGTAAGTAATTTTATCTTAATTTCTTACATAATTATTT
>CATIWM010083337.1:0-14099 GCA_949671775.1 Mallotus repandus | reverse complement strand
ACCAATAAAATTTAAAATATAGTAATTTTTCTATCACCTTTAATTAATATTAGATATATAATTTACACATAAACATAAACTATATAATTTATTGAATCAAAAGTTGATTTATAAAAAATTTGAACATTTATTTATTTATTTATCGAAAAGTGCCTATTGATTGAGTTCAAAATTTTTTTTAAAAAAAACTCATGTAGCAAATTATATAAGTATGATGTCATTATCAAAATATAGTTTAATAATGAGTCATAAGGGATGACCTTCTAGTTTAATGTTGTATATATAATAATAATAATAATAATAATTATAATCATAGAAATTAAAATAATAATAATTTTATAATATTATTAAATTATTAAAAAATTTCTAATAATTTATATTATATTATATTAATAAATGAGATTAAATTATATCATGATAAATATATAATATGATGCTAATTATAATTAGAAGATAAAAAAATTAGTAATTATTTGTTAGGATTAAATATATTGATTGTCACCCAACTATACATTTATTTCATTTTGGGTACTAAATTTCAATTTTTTTTTTCATTTCAATTACCAATATGAGGTATTGAGTTGGCATGCTGACGTCACAAATATTCTTTAAATATTCCAAGTCTAATTGCCACATCAGTAAAATGTCACCAGGTGACTGGCCAATGACACTTAAATTGAAATTTGGTTAAATAAATTGGGTGACGATCAAAATATTTAACCCATAATATATTACTATAGTTATGTTATATTAATGGTTGAGATTGAGATCTAAATCAATCTCAACCATTCATATTCAATAAATTATGGTACATTAATGTATTACTATATTGTTGTATATATTACATTATGTATTGTTTAAATGTTATTTCATATAAACAATGTTGTATGAATCAGTTATATTGAAGCACAATGTATCATAATTAATCTCAATGTAACACATTTTAGTATATATCATGTATTATAACATATTAACTATCATATAAACATAAATGATGTATTTAGCATAATTAATGTATTGTTGTATGTATTAGTTCATAAAACTAGACTCTATACATTATGTTGTATGTATTATTGAATATGAACATCTCTTTAGTATTAGTTATATTGAAGTGCAATAGGAATATATAAATCATCAATGTAACATAATTAATGAAATTTTGTTGTATGTATTATTTAGAGTAATATATGTATTATATATCATATATTATAAATTATTAACTATATCGTTTGATTAAGGTGGATGTTTATATATATTTGATGTGTTTATAAACATGGTGTAATTGGACATGGTAACAAATAAAAATATTACTGTGAATATGTTGGGTAATATTAAAGTCTTAAAGTTGAATTTGTACTTAATTATAATGTTAACAGTTCAATAGCCATCAAACATCGTGCCAACTCGTTAACTCTGTACAAATCTTGACTATAATATCCATCAAACATCATTTCATATACTTAATAATTCTATCGTTAACTATTCAATATTATATGAAAAATAAATACTTCTAAATCAAATAGTCATTGAGGTGCATGGTTGTCCATTTATTGTTTAGATTCACAACTATTCGTTATGTTTGAGATGTTTGGCAATATATATATATATACACACACACACAGTTCAAAACAAAACTTCATTCTTTTTTTTAGTTCTTAAAAGAAAGAGAAAAATGGATATGATAATTAGAGAAAAACATTAGTCATACTCTAATATGCATTCAACATTATTGGAAATCTTTAAGTCTAAATTGCATGCTAATGACATCGAACAATCTCAGTCTTTTACACCAAAATATTTGCATGTACGTGATATACTTCATTGCAATATATGCGAGAAACAATATGGATATCCATCACATGAACTTTATGTACAGGAATATGATCATTTCCTGAATTTAGTGGAGCGTTGTCCATGCAATTGTGCATGGATTGGTTTACCTAGATATTTTGTAACCTTGTATCATGATTTATTGCACAAATATTTCAGTGAACTGGGAAGAAAATTCAATGGTATGGAAGAGTTGGTCACACATAACAAAACAATGTAAGAAAATATCATAGTAACTCATTTGCGAAATTGACACAAGGAAAATAACCTTTGTGGTTGGACAAGAAATGGAATTTCTATTAGAAGTGCCTGAAGGGATTTTTGAAGACTGCATTCAATGGTTTCTTGCTATTATCAATTTCTTTTACGTAAACAGATATGGCTTCATTAAAGGAAAGTATATATTCATATGTCCAGAGCTACTATTTTGATGTTGCAACGGAGATGTGGAACAATTCCTCATCAAGCTTTCTTAGGCATATTCTTTGATGGATTCATAATATTGCTCTATTTTGAGATTTTCTCTTGAATCAGGTTTTGATAGTTATATCTTGAATTCAGTGCATTTTTTTGGAAAAAAAAATTGATTATCCTAAAAAGTTCTTTTATGAAGAAATTTATACAGGAAAAGACTACATTTTATAAGAATTTTCACTTTCAATGGCACCATATTATCTAATTGGAGGAGGATATTTCTTATTCATATATAATGAAAATCAAGACTTAGTAAATTTATAAGAACTTTTCACTTTGAATGGCAATTACTATGGATATGATTTAGATGAAAAATTATTTATTATCAATTATAAATATTTATAAGGTGGTATTAAAGATTCACCTTTTAGAAGCTGCTATAATAGAAAATGAGCAATTGAAGAAGCTTGTGACCATAAGATGAAGCAATTTCTTGGTAAATTTAAATGGTGACTAAGCTATGTAATGCTACAAATTTGTTGATGTTAGTTGTTTATTAAGTTAGTAGTATATGTACACAATATGAATGTTTGTAACTTTAGTATATGATGTATTTATGTTTATAGTAACTTGATTATAAAAACTTTTATTTTCATCATGTTAATAGTCGAGTTGAATTTTTTTTTGTTTCTTATGTAACTTGAACTATATTACATCAAATAAATGATATTTTTATATTGCATTATGTATATAACATACTATATGAGCAAGTATTTAGACGACAACTATTGATGTGTTATCAACATAATGAACATATCAATATTTCCATTGTTAACCTTAATTAAATTGTTTATATAATTGATTTAATATATATTATTTCAATTTTAATAGTTAATTAAAGTGTTTGTCCAATTTAATTTGACAAGAGCTACTATTAAGAGTGAACCTATGTTTGTTAATATTGAAGGACTTCTTTAGTTTTGAACTCCAAACAATTACTATTAATGGTTATTAACAGTAATGACCATAAAATATTTTCCATACAATTGTACATAATATTTTTGGTATGTTAATATTGAATGACTTGTATAATTTTGAAATCAAATACTAAGCTATTGCAATTACATTAGTATTTTAAATACTACATTGTTTAAATACAATTACATTAGTATTTTTGGTATATTATATTGTTATGTTAAATAAATTGAAATTATATTAGTATTTTAAATACTACATTGTTTTAAACATAAATAAGAAAAAGGTAATGCCTTTACTCCGAAAACGTCATGAAGTTATTGTAGAATAATCGTGGTGAAGATACATATATTTGCCACCATTTAAATGTTGTAATACATTTATTTTTTCATTTGTTCCAAGACAAATAATGGCTTTTGGTTAATAAATGTTGTTTTAAACTAGTCGTGACTTTTCAGATAATCCATATATATCTTATGCTAAAATGTTGCAGGAATACAAAGGGCAATATTTTTTGTTTACCAATATCTCAAAAAAATTACATTCTGATTAAAGCTACCAAACTACTACTTCAATGGCTACTGCTGCATGGCCAAAAAACAATCCTCCAGGATACCCAAAAGGGTACTTTTTCACTCACAAAGTCTAGGGACTAATACCAACAATTGTGAGTACTTTAATTTTCATGAGGAAATAGTGCAATCTCCATTTATGTAAATATATTTGCACTAATAAAAATTTATGTTGCATTACAGACTATACCAGACAGAGATTTGAGTTTCCTGGGTCAGCAAATTATGAGTCAAGTTACTATATGGATAACTAGAGAGGCGTCGTATCACTTATGGCCCATGAAGGTGGTTGAGGACGTAGATTTGAAGAATGACAAATTTTTTTAGATAAGGGGTGACAGGATATTGTCAACCACTACCACTTTTGTCAAATGTGGACTCTCATTTTCTGGCTAAGGACACCATAAATTATTAATCCTTCTGTGCGCACACTGAATATGGATGAGATTCTATATTGTCCTACACCGCATGGGGAGACCAAACCTCAATCCTAGTCCTCGATCTAGAGTTTTCAAATGATGAGGACCTGCCGTTGTCAGAAGATAAGGATGAACTTATTGACGAGGATGAACAAATTGATGTCTTAACTGTAGCGTAGGAACCTAAGGAGATGGTTCTTAAAAGAAATGAATACGAAGAAGTTAAAGATGACAATGATGAAGATGATGCACCATCATCAACAAATTGAATTTTTTAGTAAATTTAAGTATATATATAATATATATAATTTTATAATTTTTTTTATAAAATATTAACTTTCATTTTCATTTTATTGTGCAATTATAAAATTAAATTGTGGATAAAAAAAGTGTTTGATGGGGTTTAAAACCAATTATAGGTAAAAATGAATTGAATTAAACAAACATGGAAACCATACTCCTTAAAGTGAAACCATATTACACCTAATATATTTCTTGGAGTTTTAGTTTCATCTCTGACAAAATGTCCATTAAAATGGTATTTTCTGATATCAAAATTACATATATTTTTAATAAAATTTCAAATAAACTTCAATTGTTTCCTTTGTGATAAAATGTCCTTTAAAATGTTATTTAAATGGTCTTTTCAATACTAGTTTTAATTGTGAAGTTAGTGAGACTTGTGGTGAAGTACGTTTTCAATATTGTATAGTCAAGTGGAAGTCCAAAATATATTATCATCAGACTTCTAGTGAAGTACATTTTCGATGGTAAGCCATTAAGATAGTGTAATAATCATTATGCTTCTCTTTATAAGAATATATCATTTGTTTTAATTTTTTTAAGGTGAAGGTACATATTTAAAGAATATAATATATAATGATTTGATTTCAATACATCTATTAAAAGGAATAGTTTAGTTTCCATATCAAAATGATTAATAAAATACTGTGAATGAATATGATTTAACCAAACTTCATTCTTAAAGTTGTTGCATCTTTCTAATATATGGTGCAAGTAGTGTATATGTTCAAACTAAAATTAAATTGGCAAATACATCATAATGCAAAAAAAAAATACATTACTAGAAGATGTGTCATTGTGAAATATGTTAAACTCCTTGCAAAGTATATGAAAATTACTAGTGAAGTACGCATTAAATGGGAGAGGTACTTATATGCCTCAGAGAATAATAGATTTTAACATATCACATATAGAGATATTAATGTACAAATATTAAAATAATAGGACCTATCCACATAATATTAAGTAGTGATCAAATTTATTTAAGTGGTATTTTATTAGATAGTTCTTCTAATATTAAGAATGATCTTGATTAAGTAGTTGAGTTTCTCTAATGATATTTATTTACATTAACAACATCATCTACATGTATACCAATAATAACCAAGTTATAAATAGTGTCGAAATTGGCATGCATCAAAATTATTAAAGCTTGCTCCTTCATTTGGGTGTAAAGTAGCTTGGCTGCCTTGACTAAATTGTACCAATTTTGATGAATTTTGCTAAACAGATGATCTAACAGCTCACCCACCTCCTCCTCTACCCTGACCACCATGACCATTAGTCCATTGATTGTCATTTCCTTCCCGTCTTAGTTCGAATCAACTGACACGTGGCCTCCTATGATTGTTCATGACTACATGATTTAGAGGTGGCACGCCATCATCAATTCCATTGTCATTTCCACCACTTCCATTCACATATGTTTCTTTATTTATAATTCCATTTATATTTAGCAATTCATTCTTTATAACTAGTAAGCATCGCTTTAGAAACTCTTTTTTTTACTGGAGCATCTAAAGCCAAATTGGCACATTGGTTGAATGAATTTTGTAGCTCTATAAGTTTCTTATATTCCTCTATCATGTTTAGATAACCTCCAATAAAGAAGATCATTGAATGTTGATGGTATACATCCTTTCACCACCTATTGGGAAACTATCTTTCCTTGATCTCTTCCATATTTTTCATCGAAATTACTTTGAATATGTGATAGCATAGAATCCTAGTTGTTTTGAATTTCTTGCAATTACATCTCAAATATTTTTCATCTTCAATGCACTTAATTGTGTACACAAACTTCTTTAAATGCCAATCATTTATGATTGCTCCTTTAAGTATTTTGTACCTTTTGATGAGTACAAAAAACTTTATGTTTTGAGCACTCTAAATAAGATTATTAGGTTCATTTTAGTTTTATTTTTTTTATTCATTGCATGGTTTTTATTCATCTTTATTATTTTTGTTTGATTTGATTAGGTTTGTTTAATTTTAAGTAATTTGTTGTACTTTTGGTTCTCTAGGATGCAATGGAAATGCTTTAAGGTGTTGATTAATGCAAGCCCATAATGGGAAAGTCAAAGCAAGTCAAACTCTTAAAGAAAAATTGAGTTTTGAAGTGAAGTGATATTGCACAGCCATGTGGAAAAACTACACATCCATGCGGTTTCAAAAGGGAAACATGCAGCCATGCATTAAATGCACATGGTCGTGCATGGAAGTGTAAAAGATGCACAACTGTATGTAAAATCTGTGTAGCCATGTGCCTGCAATAGAAATTCAAATTTTGATATCCAAACAGAGTTAATCTTTGGGGATTCAATTATCTTTTATTAGGGACTTGATTTATAGAGAGAGAGAGAGAGAGAGAGAGAGAGAGCTGGCTTTAAAAAGGTGCAAAGCCACCTGAAAAATAGAACAAGCCTTATTTTAGTTTAATTTTGTTATTTTCATTTTCAAGAATCAAGCTAGAAATCTTTAATTCTTCATTTGTTTTAGTTTTAGTCTAGTGGATGTTTGAAAATGAAGAACAACAAGCTTCCATTCCAGGGGGTATTCTTATTCTGTTTTACTTTATTAATTTTTATTTTAATTCAGTAATAATGGAAGTGTTCTCTTTTGATTCATCCTTTTCTCTTTTACTTAACATGTGTGGCTAGATTTTCTAGTTAGGGTTCTTAAATCAATTCAACCATGTGATCATTAAGATTAAACCTAAGTTAATAAACATAGTTCATTGATTATTGCTTTACTTAATGTCTTCAGTGGATTGGCCACCTTTGATTAAATCTAAATAATGAGACTTGATTGAGGGATAGGTTTCATTGAAAAAAAAATAAGCAATAACCTATTAATTATTTACTTAGTTTAGAGACATTTAGATAGCTGATACGAACATGGTTAACTTGTACCAAACCCGTATTTAATCTTGATAACCTTGCCAAGGATCGTTTATAAATCAAGCAAAAGAAAACTCTAATTCCCAACAAGACCCTTAAATAATTTGTACTTAAGAACCTTAATTATAAAGAATTAAATGTTATTTTATATAAACCTAAGATTAACTAAGTCAATTTTAAGCCTAAATTAAACTAGGTTTGAATGTACCAAGCCTTCACTTGATAAATTCACTAAAGTTCTTTTAAGAATAAAAGAAAATGACTTAAACCTCATAAGAATTCAAATTTTTGATAATAATATATTCTAAATTCGTATTACAATGCTATAGCCTTTACATAGGCATGTAAACATCCTAATCCTTGAAGGAAAAGGTTTTCTTACTTATTCCTAAAGACTCCTATAAAGGAAAATCCTTAAATAAGAAGTATTCCTTCAAAAATAAGACAACTAATGACAATTAATGACAACTAATGACAATTAATGACAACTAAGCTTTGAAAAGTCAAATTGACAACTCATGAAAACTAAGCAAAATGACAACTCATGACAATTAAGCATGCCATGTCACATGTCAAGTAGGATGTTGAGCATTGACTTTGACTTATTGACTTTTGACTTTGACTTTGACTTATTGACTTATTAACTTTGACTTGGAATATTCTTGAATCTTCTTGGATCTTCCTTATTGACTCCAAAATAGAAAAAACTCCAAAATTCGTCCAAGATTTGTACTTGTTTATATTGATGTGTAGACTTCACAAATTGATGTGGATTCAGCTCAAATTAATGCTCCAATCCAAGCTTTCCATGCTCTTTAATATGTCAAACATTTTGAATATATAGAACATTAGTTAATGTATAATTTGCACATGAATCCCTTTTGAGGATCATATCACTCAATCTTCTTAGCTTGTAGTCCATCATCATATAGGTCTATAAATGATTTATGATTCATCATATATAGCCTTTAACCAAATTAGGAGACACATTATGGACAATCATCCTAACTTGATTATTTTCAACAAATTTATTTTTCATCAATCTTGCCTTATTCATGAACCTAGTGCAAAAATTAGAAAATGATTCATTTAGCTTTTGTTTTGTCGGTTCCAAATCCCTGATGGACACTTTCAGCTTAGTGTTATGATTATATTGTCTTATAAAAGTAGTACATAACTCTCTCCAGTCAACCCTAACAGACATTTCTAGCCCATGATACCAGTTTACAATAATACCCTTCAAGGATAATACAAATAACTTTGTTACTATAGACAATGGAGCTTTAGTAGTACTCATAATTGTTGTATATTGACTCAGATGGATCCTTGGGTCTCCAGAACCATTGAATTTCTGCAGTTGAGGCATTTTGAACTTGTCAGGTAACTTGTCACCTTCCATGCACAGTATGTCATCAAAGTCGAATGAGTAGCCTATGCCTTGCCCTCTCATCAGCTCTTCTATCTTGGACATCTTCTGATTAAGTGCTTGCATCTGCTTGGACTCAATATCTTAAACCAGCTCAAGTGATTCTTTCTTAGCTTTCTCCACCATATAGTTCTCGAGATCCTCGAATTTTATTTCCACAGTAAGTACATTCCTAGCAACATTCAAAGATTTCCCACCAACACTGCCATTGTTAGTGGGTGGATTTTCCACAACAGGTGGAATAGCAACATGAGGTGCAGATGCAGAAGGTGGCATTAATCCAACCAAAGCTTGTGTCAGTTTGTCTTATATCATTGCTCTCATATCATCCATCAATGCTCCCTTGATATCTTCCAAGGTCCAGTTTCCTCCCTGTTGTTGTTCCATCTCTTCTGTTTGTCTAGTTAGTATAGAATCATTTATGGCGTAAAAAAATCCAATGCATCACTAGCAACAATATTGATTCAATTTTTTTAGTATATTTGGAGTGCATGCATATTTTAGCAATTACATTTTAATAAATAAATAATTCATTGTTTAAGTATCATTCTTAATAAAAAAAATATTTTATCGTGTTTATAATACTACAAAATCAAATTAGATTAGAGATCAATGAATTCCGAATTAGTAGTTTAAACCAAAATATAATAATTAAAACTGATAATAAGGTCTAAATTCCTATTTATATTCTACAAAGGTGTAAAAGTATGGATAATCAATGTAGAATTAATTATTTTAACAACATGAGAAAAATTTTATTTAAAATTATGTTTTCATATTTTAAAAAGATATTCTATTTCATTAATTCTATGAAACTTACTATACTTGCAAAACAAACTATATAAAAATAATAGAATTTTTAAATAAATTTCATAAATATAAAGTGGAAGCAAATGTAGAGAGAGAGTATATATATATAGAATTGAATTTTTAGCACATCCAAATATAAAAAAACATTTGTAAATAAGCTTTATATTTACAAATGAAATGAATTTCCACATTAGCATTGGACCACCATCGGTGTTACCAAAAAAAATGGTAAAAAGAGATCTCCTATTTCTATTTCTCTATGCAAAATACATACAACTTCGAAGGCCATACAAAACGAGACATGTCAATTAAAAACTAAGTATACGAGGAGGGAGTGCTTACTTGGTTTGAATCAATATTAAATTAAGCAAATTATTAATGTAGTATGTCGATTTTAAATTGAAGTGGAATAAAATATTATTCCTTAACTGAATATCATAATATCAAAAAATTTTAATATATTAAATATTATCAACTTCTTTTCGAGAAAAAAATTAATGAATGAATAAATGATTTTTTTTTTTGAAAGAAAAAAGGCTGAATAGATTATTTAAAAGGAAGGACCTAAAATCACTATCATATGGATAACTTCTAAACCTAATAACATTGGAGAAATGAACCTTTTAGAACTTTACACCAACTAGAAAGTAAACCTAAGCTAGCTCCGAACCAAACTAAATTAACTTTAGAAATAATTTCAAACAATAGTACTGCATTTAATCACATGCTAGACAGAGGGCATCCAACAACTTGGGATTTTCTATAAACTCTGATGCATGAAAATTATAAGTTGACATACAATAATTATTACTTTACCCATTGAGAGACTATTTTTTAGTAAATCGAATCGGAAGATATATACGAATGAACCACCCATGGCCACTACCTTCAAAGAATCAACACGACCACGATGACCACCACCACAATACCAAATCCAACTCTGCAATCAAATCAGAAATCTCTCAGTCCCCATCCATTAAAGAACCATAAAACATTGAACAACCAAAACCTGAAGAGACGTTCACTGATCATTTTGTGTTGGGTACTTCATATAGATATTGTTTTGAACAATTCATGTGCCTTCTCCCTCTTGAGTTGCTGCCACTGGTAAGATTCAAATAATTGTAAGCTCACACTCTAATAAACTAACAAAATCAAAGACATATGCATACATGAAGGTAGCAGGAGGGAGACAATGGAGAGAAAGAGAGGTCCGTAAGTTGTTTCTCACCCCTGAAAGCTCCTCCACCAAAAATTAATTCAAATAAAAATTACAAAGAGTTAAAAATAAAAAGAAAAAAATATGTGAAGGTCAGGTGATGGTGGCAGAGGTAGAGGTGCCTAAAGAATGTTCGGTTGTGGAGGAGCACAAAAAAAATCAGAGAGAAGAGATAGTTGAAGAAGACGAGGATGCCAAAAAAAAAGCAAGGAAACGTAACTGACGGAATTAAGGGCACGCGTGAAATTATTTACAAAAAAAGACATGAGTGTAATAGTTATTGAAAATAAGGTATTTTGCTGAAAATGGGATCCAAAAAAGTGGTATTTTTGTAAAAATTCCTTGATTTTATTAAGTGAAAATGAACCCTAAAGTCTACAAATTATGAAAAAATACTTTAATGGGCTTAGCTAATGTCTAAGTCAATTTTAATAACTAAAAGTGGGCCTATTAATTAAATGAGTTAAGACCTAATGTGGCCTTGGGGCCTAAAATGCATAAAAATAAACAAGCCCAAACAATAAATTAAAGCAAATAATCATTCAAAACATACATACTGCTATTTCTAACCTAATTCAATTTACATGCAACCTAAAATCTACTAATGCCACCATTGATTTTATTAGGACTTTACCAAATTGCACCTAATTTACTAATCAATTTTAAGTGTAGAAAATAAATATTCCACTATTTTTCCTCTACTAGGGCTATTACAATTCCTACGTACAAGGAAAATTAAATACAGCCCAATAAACCAAATAAATTAAAAACACATAATATATAAAAAATAAAAAAAATAAAACCTAAACGTCTACATGACTTAACATGGTTCTGTATCCATGGTATTCCATGGATGTTCATGGTTCAATATCAACTCAACTGTGTACTCCATAATTCAAGTTACTCCCATTATCGCCACCATAAAAACATAAAAAAAATAAACCAAATTAAAATCCAATTTAAATAATTAAAAACTAAAATTAAAAAACTAAAATAAAATAGAAATAAAAAAAGAAAAGAAAAGAGAAGGGAGATAATGTTATTTGATTCTCCTCAGAGAGTTGTTGATTGAATCACTAAGTGAAATGAGCTTGCTTGATTAATTTTGCTTCCCATGACTAGTATTGCGTTTTTAGTTCTAAAGAGAATGTCAAAACTTAAAAGAATATTTTTTTTGCTTTTTTTGTTTTTTTTTTTTTGAGCTTTTTTAAGAAAATCAGGAGGAAGAAAAAGAGCCCCCTTCTATGTTTTTTAGAGTCTTTATAATCAAACCCTAAAACCTAAAAACGGACCTAGCTTTTATGATTATCAAATTATAGGAGATAAATCACATATTTATTTTTCAAAAAAATAAATGATAATTAATAATTATCACTTAAAAACATAGATAATTTATTTTTAAAAATATTTTCAAAAAATATTTTAACCAATCAAAATCAAGAAAATAATTTTAAAAATTAAAAAAATTTGGAAAAATTGAAATTAGACGTCGATCGGAATAGTGCAATTCTTATCAGAATTATATTTTTCGAATCGAAATTATACATTTTCGATCGGAAAAGTGCATTTCACAGTAAATATGGTTCATTAAGCCCATAACTCTCAAATGCTTTTCTCCCTTATTTTTGAGCATCTTCTCTTTCTTTTCTATCTCTTTCCATCTTACAATTGTCTTCATAGACCTCTTTTGGTGATAATGGAGTCAAAGTAATCTTGCGCCCATCCTTCATGAATGAATAGTGATTTATAAACCCATCATGCATTGCTTTTCTATCCAATTGCCATGGTCTCCCAAGTAGTATATGACTTGCATGCATAGGCATAACATCGCATAGCATTTCATCATAATACTTTCTAATTGTGAATAAAACAATTACTAACCTTCAATGCTCCACAATTAGTAAACTACTACAACTTATAAAGATATGGATGTGGAATAGTAGTCAACCCTAATCTGTCCACCATTATCGAACTAACGACACAAGTGCAACTTCCTTCATCAATTATCATGCTACAAACTCGCCCTTGCACTAAAAACCTAATATGAAATAGATTCTCTTTTTGTTAAACTTCTTCTTCTATGCATTGTGCACTTAGAATGCATCTAGTAATAAAAACTCCACCACTCAATGGCGGCTGGGCGACTCCAATCTACAAAGCCTATTCCACATCAATAACATCTAGTAGATGGTTGCCATTGCCTGTGTGCCCCGACATCACACTGATCCTGTCTCGATACCGACCCTTACTCGGAAAGTCGAATCTGGCACAACGCACACCCATCCTTCAGTGCACATAACTTTTTGGTGATTTAATTAGGGATAATCTCTGGTTCGAGGGGTATGAATAAAATAATGTTTCTTATTATGCATAATTATTCCCCTTCAAAGTAGCATAACTGCATCTCACAATCCTGACCACGTGCACCTTTGGTCCCTTATCCCTCGATAATACAGAATGACATTACAACCATGATTCCATTTGAGACATGGGGCGACGAGATCGGTGTTATCACCTTTAACCTTTTCTCGACCAAGAAAAATTGTGTGGCTTAAAGTGACGTGGCCCGACTCCCAAGTCCAAAATGGGGTGTAATTTTTCTCCTGTAGGCTCCTATCTAGCTCTTGCGTATTGACCTTATCTTGATGATGTGCATTTGACCTGATATTCACAAATGACATGACATCTCTAGTGTCTGTCACCATTTGCTATCATTATGTCAGTTCTCATAGACTGCCCATGCTTAGACCCGTATGACCCTAATTTACCTTATGTAAGCTCGATGCATAAGGAATGATAAGAATTATACGTGTCAGTTTGGATTGTCCATAAAAATCGACAAATAGTGACATCTTTTGAGGATGGAACCTACAAAAAGTCATCTATTTGTCCTTATCAGATCAAGTGGGTGTATCATGAACTTAACTAGATTGTGGACATTCATGTTAGACAAATAGAATTCTAAACTGTCAAAAAAAACTTTTATGTTTCCTGGTAAATATACTAAATGTCAATAAGGGGGAACACAAACTTGGATCCCTCCCGTTGACTATAATTTTTGTGCTCGTGGGCGAGCATGGACTATAGACGCCATCTATGACCCAATGATTAGGCCTCTCATTGACATTATGTATTTACCTTGAATACATTTGAGTATTGTTCCATGGCTTACCTTTTAAGTCTGACCAACAAGAATCAAAATAGCCTAGTTTGAGAGTGGAATCATAGTCC
>CATIWM010083328.1:0-13489 GCA_949671775.1 Mallotus repandus | reverse complement strand
GCCGACTTCAACTTTCTAATATAGGGCGTGAGGCAAGTCACTTATTGGAAGTCCATCTTTGAGTGTGGAAGAAGATAAAATGATGGAGAACCTAAAACATGCCTTTGCTGCCACCTATAACCTACATGATGATGGCTATGGAAAAGGAAAGCTGCCAATATCCCAAAAAAAAGCAACTGAAGACTACGCAGGGCCACCAACAAAAATAAAAACTCAAGCTTAGCCCACAAAGATGATTTCCAGCCCAAGCCCAAACAAAGCAAATCAAAAGGAAGCCTAATCTCCCCAAGCCTGACTAAGGAATTCTTGCTTCAAGCCAAAGTGTTAACCCAAACGTAGAGAAAAGCCCTTCAGAGATCCCTAACAACTTAACTCTAGTCTTGAAGATAGAATCAACTATGTAAGTAATGGAGTCCCTCTTAGGCAAGAACTATTCACCTACGGAATGGGTGACAAGGCTATAATGCGAAAGATCATAAAATTCAAGTTGAAGGACCGGGCAAAATCCTCTCATGCTCCTGTTAGTAGCACTGATAACCCTATTGTTGGTTCAGTCAATTCTTCGTCGACCTACTAGGAAGGTCGTCTTCCTAAATGCTTTTTCTTTTTAACTTTTTGCTTTGTGTTAATCAAGCTTTTTACTTTTACCCAGATATATGTAGAAGTAAACTTGTGACTCTCACCTCTTTAGGACTGTATGTTAAGCCTCTAGCTCTTGTCACTTTTCCTTTTGGCTAATGAAGTTCAGTTGTTCAAAAAAAAAAAGTAGTTAGAAAATGGCGGTTTTGCCATTGATTTCATAGCCTGCATGTGAGAATTGCAGCTATAAAAATTTAATTTATTGAATTCTCCATCCATATATTTTATCTTGTGGACTATCAAGCCTAATATCCATGGAGTACTTTCATGATGAGCCTATAAGCTCAATGACAATCCGAACTTTGGCGCCGTTTTATTTATTTAGTCATTAGGAGTAACTATAATGAACATTTATATTCATAGTTATTCAATAGTTGAGTATTTGAAAGTGTCCTCCCTTTTTAGTTTAGTGGCTTAGGTAATGAACATTGTAAGGTTGAGGGTCGAACCCTTGATCTTCCAGTTGTTCAAAAAAGAGTATGTGAAAGTCGTCCACTTTCTTTATAGTCTGCTAATTTATCTATTTATGAACAGTTTAATTCACCCCTCCCTACATTTGACAGATATTTATGTCCTCTTGATCTTTCAATTGTTAAAAAAAGAGTATTTGAAAGTTGTCTATTTTCTTTATAGTCTGCTAATCTATTTTGACAGATATTTATGTTCCCTTGTTCTTTCAATTGTTCAAAAAAAAGTATTTCAAAGTCGTATGTTTTCTTTATAGTCTGTTAGTCTATCATTAATGAACAGTTTAATTCACCCCGCTCCCATTTGACAGATATTTATGTCCGTCTGCAAATCTATCCATTTATGAACAGTTTAATTCACATCATATACTCAAATCATTTTTTATTTTTTTTGCACGAGTAAGGCACATGACACACTCAAATCATTTCTAATAAAAGACACTTTCAAATTTAACATATCAACCCAACCAAATTTAAATACAAATTTAACATAACTAATTATTATTATTATTATTATCCCAAAATTAAATGCAATATTAAATTCCCAAGAAATCCTGTGCTTGACAACAACTTCGACTGATGCTTGCTTTCCTGATCTGCACCAATACTGTACTTGACAGCAACTTCGACTGATGCTTGCTTTCCTGATCTACACATGGTGCAATTTATTTACTAGAAACGGAGAGTCAATGGGTTTTGATTAAAAGAATATATAGTAAGGTTAATTGAACCTTGTAAGCTACAACTTTGTATGACCAAAGCTTCCTTTGAATGAACTGTAAAGAGGCTGGGATCTTCTAAAACTGAAAATATTATCTATACAAATGGAGTTGGGTTGAGTTGGCTCACTGATATCTGTAGTGTACTCTAGTGAATGCAGGCTACCATAAACACGTATGCTCAATGTCCTCTTCTGGGTTACACCAATTCATATATACTCATTGAAGAAATCTACAAATTCTTGTTTTGTTAGCTGCCTAAGTGCTGCAACCTGTTTTATTGCCATTCACAGGGAAAAAACTCGCATCATACGCTTGAAGTTATGTAACTTCGATTCAACGATTCGTCTATTTTAGAGAAGTGTTGTACTTAGTGTCCATATGTCTTCACTTGAATCCAATACTTGAAGTAATTTCCATTAAAGGATATTCATTCATACCTCACATTCTTTGCGGTCAAACTTCAAAGTCCTAGAAGAAATCTCATGCCAGTAAAATCCAGATTCTTCCCTTAAATTCTTGTGCTTCTCAAGTTTCATATCAATCAATGCCTTAACATTGCTCTGCACAGCATGTATGCAAGTTATTTCACAATAAATGGAAGCAATAAGAAAACTCTTTCAAAACCTGAATTTGGTAATTATACACTAAAAATATGAAGTTGGAATCATTAAGCCATGAAACAAATTGGTATGGTAATAAAGGAAAATTAGCATCGTTCCTTAATTGCCAGTCTATTCGACCATTCCTATCTTCTTATTGTTGATCAGCAATTACTGAATGTTTCATACCTGTTGATTTGCTGATACTTAACTGTTACAGTCCCACATAAAGTTGATCAAGTTATAGGGTGACTAAACTGAAGAAAGATAACAAGGACTCATTACAAAACTCTTAACTTCCAACTTTTATGAGTATAGTGTCGGTCAATAATATTAACTTCCAACTTTTATGAGTATAGCGTAGGTCACTAATATCAGAGAATCTTAAATGACGGATATGGTAATGGAATTACTGCATCAATTCAGCAGTCTCTAAGTAAATCAACTTGCAAATTCAACAGAGATATTAAGATGCAATTTAAGAATTTTCTTTGTACCCTACCACTGAGGAGAGAACCTGTGAAAATTTGACTAATATCATAAAAACAGCTAGTAGTTTAGGTCAGAGTTCAGAGATCATATACTTGTTGGGAGTCCTGTTTATCTGGGGTGATATTCAATTTTGAAAATCCAAACGAGTATGCAGAGAAAAGTTGCCTCTGTGTTACGATACTTTTTATCCCAAATCTCAACTTAAACTCATCATCAGTCATCTCATAAACTCGGTCTTCGAACATCTTGAGGAATGCCTCGACTCTCAAATCAATATGTCCAGGATCCTGTCCATTTCACCAACATCAATATATATAACAGCCAAACTTCAGAAACAATAAATGCTGCATACCTTTAAGGCAGATTGGATGATAAACTGCACTCCATGAATACCGTAGTCATTCCTGCATAGTTTTATATCTTTAAAGTCTTAAACAGCATTGCAGGTATTCCAGGTTTATTAAATGTTTTAGGACAGTTAACTTTTGCATACCTCCGCCCAAGGATCGTTATGTACCCAAGTTGTTCAACTGTCCTCAGCTGGTGGTATGCTGCTTGCTTGGCAATACGAATAAAAAGCTGAAGTTTCACATTTAGCATATATTCATCTTGATGAACCTAGGTGATTGAGTTCAAATGGAATCAGCAACTGCATCAAAATATTCGCCAATAACAAATTCTTTTAGCGGAATCAAATGACCTAATAAAGGACACTAGAATGAATAATTTGAGAAACTATGAATTTAATGAAGGCGTGAAACTTCATTTGTTGGTCTTTCCCTCATCTATTCAATGTCTCAAAACATCACAATATGAAGACATAATATTCCTTTTGTAGGCTCTGACCAGACAGATAAGGTGTCAAAAAAAATTTCCAGTTTACTCCTCAAAAACTCTAATGAATTTCTCAACCAAAATAGTGATCTTTTCATCAAGCACCATTGAACATGTCTCCTACTAGTTCATATAATGTTAATTCTATAATTAGTTTTTTTTTTCTCCAACAGCCATTTCACCATTAATTCCTTGCATACAATATCCAACAAAATGTGTACAGAACATCCCACCAAATGTTAGGACCACAATAACCAATAAGAGCCCTAGTAAAATAACTGGTTTCATTCGGACCTTGACATGTAATTCGTATAATACAACAACCCCTAGTAAAAAGAAAGGGTTTCCTGCAACGACAACAAACACAATCTGATATAACTAGAAGAGACTACACAAATTAACGTAGTTACCTGAATTTAATGTACTAAAGCGGAGTTCTCATTGCTTGGATTTAAGCCCTTGATAGGGTAAAAATAACTCATATCCCTCTCAAGCTTAACGACTCTGTTAGTCAGATGCTGGGATGGCAATAATGGCTGGGATACAGGATTTGGACCCCTGAAGAAAACATCTTCAACGTTGTGAATTATTGACTCTGCCTCAGTGCATTCAATGTTACCTGAAAACGAAACAGCATTAATTGATAGAAAAGATAAACATTAATAGCATAAAATTTCCAAAAACTTTCAGGAAAGCAATGAAAACTGAAGACCTGCTACATAGCACTCCAGGAAGGCCCTTGAAAGCATCATTGGAGTAAACTTTTCAAGATCTTAGCTTCAAGATGAGGAAGAAGTTCTAGCTTTTCCATCCAAGGCCATTTTTGATCCCTTAGTATTAGAGAGCAGTAATATGTAGCTTGCTCATTTGGTTGCTTAAACTTTTGATTTTCAAACCTCTTTGTTAACATTTCCTGATGCCAATTATAAATTGAGCAATGGACTATCAATAACAATTTTGAATGCACTCCTTGGGATGCTCATTCAAATTTCTATAAGTTGTATTAATGAACACTCTTCAAATTTCTATGGGTTTCAATATATATTGTTCTATCCTCTTGCTAAAGGAAGAATGTTATCATACTATTGGCTCATACTAGTGTCTGATCTTCATGGCCGCACAAGATGAGTACATGTAAACTAATTCAAAATCAAAATCAGACGGCAGAATAAGAATTCTGAAGATGTTACATAATTTGGACTAGTGGAAATTATGGTCTTTCTGTCCACGAATTGTTGGGAAAAGAAGGGTTTAAGAATTCAAAAGCTTGGAGGCACACCTAAAATATTCTTAGCACAAACCATACAATATCAAAATTCAAAAAGTTAAATATGGATGAATATCCTTAATTACCTTAATCACAGCAAATCTATCAGGATTCACAGTAAATTTTGAAATTTTATCAACCACAGTTTCCAGCAAAATTTTCAGTTTGTGATTATAACCAGCCAGAGTGACCTGTAAGGGCAAGGGAAATTTACAAGTCAGTTAACATGCAAGTCCATTACCTTTTGTCTCAAGGAAGAATCCGAAGAAGAAGAAACTTGTGATCTTGAAGTTAAATTTCTAGCTCATCTCCAAGGTATTCAACATTTTGAAGGACAACAAATAATAGAAAACTCAAAACTACAAAAGATTCCTCCTGATATCACCATGCAATATTACTGCTATACTTTGACCATCCAGTTATTTAAATTACCAGAGCTTTTTGTTACAATGTGTTAGGTTCCTATGAATAGATTTATGATTTTATTTTAAGTCTACCTTTAGGTAATTAAGTCTCTTCAGTATGAAATAAACAAAGACATTGATCTCAGCTTTCTACAGATATTTTCATTCCTGGAGAAACTGAAGTTCAAGAAAAGCTGTACCATTTTTAATAGTTACTAAAATATCGCGATTATTTATTTATTTATTTTTTTGTTTCATGGGCACATAAGACCTCCAATTACAAACAATCATGGGCTCAATAATAAAAGCTAAACGTAAAGTACCTCAAAACCATCATTTGCCGTCTTTATGAGATAATATAGACCAGCAACACGTGCAGAGTAAGCTGAAATGTGCAGAATAAGTTAAGTGCTTTTCAGGAAGTTAAAAAGAAAACTAAATTTCAATGAAGAAACATCAACAGAGATAGCCCAAAGTTAAAGAAAAAGTCAAAGCAAAATCATTCGAATGCGTTGATGCTCCTCCTCAAATATGACCAGCATAATTGGAAAAGAACAAAAAAAAGTCAAAATTACAAAGTTAAAAGAGTTCTTTCTTCAAGTAAATTCAATGTATTTACCATATGCATTCAAGTAATCCTTTAACAACCAAGTGAAAATTTCCGTGAGAACTTGAGCCTCAGGAGAGCTCTTAGCAATGGGGCAATTAAAATATATCTTGACATGCGCCTTGGGTGTAAAGAACAACGTTTGAGGCTTGTACCACAATAATGAATATGGCGATTTTCTTAAAAGCACTAGATATTTGGCCTGCTTCATAGGTCAATCGCATTAGAAACTAACTCACATAAAAAATGAAGGTCACGTAATTAGATCACAGTATTGCATCAAACCTTCTCTTGTGCATCCTTGAGTGAGAAGTCAGTAGGGATGAACAGATTAGGTGCTGGTAGATGTAGTTGTTCATTAGGGGCAGATGACATCCATTCCTGCAATAAAAAAAAAAAAAAAACTTTCACAAAATGATAAAATTCTTTTCTTCTCACAGAATAGTCTATTTGGGGAACATAATCTCTAAAATTCGTAAGAAGAATATAGCAAAATCAGATTAACAATTTCATCTACCTAACATCAGTTTTGCACATCTTTTATCAATCACCAACATACCTGAATCATGGAGTTGTTAATTTTTTCAATGTTGTATGCAGTTTTGTACCACGGCTCTACCATGTCAATGCGCCCCTCAAATTTCTTTGACTCCCAAAAGATTCTGTAAGACATAAAGCTTATTAAGAAAGATATGCCTCAAGTATATCAATGCGCAAATTGCAATGGATTTAACACTGCTATTTTCTTATAATTTGGAGAAGCAACATTTAAACCAAATATACTAGCCACTCAGTAAAGAGGCTACTGAAATCAAGTACCAAGCTGTAAAGTGCACCATATAAAATCTAGCAAAGTTCCAAACATGGTGAATAGTTACTCATCACAGAAACCCAGACTTTACCATAACAGAAAAGCAAAGTGTTAATAGATCTTACTGCCAAACTGAACTACAATAACGTAGCAAAAAGTAAAATAAACTGCCTTCCTTGATGACGTATTATCATGAAATGTTAAGCAAAGAAAAGAAAAGGAATGGACAAAAAAATTGCTGAGAAATAAAATGCCAACATGAGAAACCAACTGAACCCATATATATGTAATCTGTAGGATTACTGTCTTTTGGTACTTCTAGAGTTCATTTCACCAGTACTGTTGGAATTTCTAAGTTTTTCCTTGTACAATAAATTAAAGCAGTGAGTTGAAAATTACAATGAACAATGTGTGGAAAAAAAGGAGCTTATCTTTGGTTCATCTTGAAGATAAGAATTTGAAGCTTATTGTCGATATCTGAGTACTAGTTTCCATAATTTAAGGATTTTGTCTGGTTAAAGATGATTGAGAATATTATGTAGCTGATGCTTGGAGTGGCTGTTAAGCAAGCTCAATTCTTCATATAATGATCACTTTACTTATTTTTTTTTTTTGTAGTGTGCTATATAACAAATGAACAAAGAAGATCAATGCAGAGACTTCCAATTAGTCAGCTCTATTAATTTTTATCTTGTTCATTTTAGTCCTAGTTCATTAATTCTTATTTCACTACCATCTAACCTAGATTCCAACAATCATTTATCAGTTTCATTCATTTTTTCATATTCCAAAATGTGCAATACAGAAGCAGAGGACTGTTTAGGCATGAAATGTTATTACCGCTTTATTTGTTTAATGGAGCAATAGCTGAAACATCAACATTGCAAGTAACTATTCTATCATGTAAAACTCTGATCTTTCTGAATACAAGATAAACTGAGTAAAGTTTTCATTCTTTACACAATAGGTATACTAGTAAACTTACCGCACATTGTTTGGAGAAAGCTGATCCATTAACAGTTGAATTCTGCTTGGATTGAATTTAGAAGGCATCGAGGATTGCACTAGCCAATCTTTTGGAGGATATAACTGGACTCAAGATATAAAGATATCATATTAGCTTTAATTTTGCTTTTTTGCAATTATAAGCAGAAACTTGAATGACATGCATATACACATCTGCAAATGTTACACTCCTCAGGAATGTTTAGGGAGTGCTTGTTTTACTGATCAAACTATTGAATCAATTGAATATGAGACATTATAAACAAATTGAATATTTGTTTTCAAGTTTTTCCAAGTTTTCAAAATTTTTCCAAGTTTATGCTGAAATAAATAGGGATATATCTGTCCAATTGATGCATGCATATATGAACAACTAAATATAGCTCTGGGAAGACCAGAAATAAATCACAAAGTGCTTCCAAGACATAATATATTCCCCGGGTTTTTCAGAAACATATCAACCAATTCCTAGTGGCTTCATCATTAGAAGGGAACTTTATTACACCAAGACGTAGTATCAGATAATTTCCAATCAACTTATCTTATCTAACTCAACACATCGGAGGAGGAAGAAAAGGGAAAAAGTATACTGTACATGACAATGGATGCTTAACTCTTATAAATAATGGTTCAAAATTGGCCATCCCATCAATAAGGCTGCCATGGTGATGCTAGTCCTTAACAAGCTATTAGTTTACAAATGATGTAAGAACTGACCAGCTACAATCCTTTTAGCAGAGAAAAACAAAAGGCACTTGTTGAAATGTAAATGAGCTGTAAAGTCTGTGTTATAGCTTGTAGTTTGACTAAGAGCAAAAGTGTAGGGATTGATTGAAGGCATGATTGTAGGAACATATCTTAATTAGAGGGTTTAAAATAGCTATCCTGTCTTGTATATATATGTATTCAGATTTAGTGGTTAAGAGATATAGAAATATAGAAAATTTTTCTCATCTTCAAAATTCAGATTTTGTCACATGGTATCAGAGCTCTAGTTCTGTTTTTTTTTTCTGGGTCTCTTCTTCCTCTTCAAGCAGCCTTCATTGCTGTCCTCTTCAAACAGCCTTCATTGCTATCTCTTCTTCTTCCTCTTCAAGCAGCCTTCATTGCTGTCCTCTTCATCCAGCCTTCATTTACATTAAGCCATGTCAAGTTCCCAAACAACTATCACTAGCAACCCATCTGAAGAACCCAATTCTGTTCAGAAATTTGGAGAATTGCAAAACATACGGACTTCTAACAGGCTTAATGGAAAAAATTACCTCAAATGGTCCCAAATGGTTCGCACATACCTGAAGGGCAAGGGCAGAATTAATCATCTGCTTGGACCAGGACCAGCAAAAGAAGATCCAGCCTTTGGAGCATGGGATGAGGAAGATTCTATGATTATGTCCTGGTTATGGGATTCCATGGAACCTACAATCAGTGACACATGCATATTTTTGACTACAGCAAAGGAAATTTGGGAATGTATTCAACGCACATATTCGAAGGCCCGTAATATTGCCCAAGTATATGAGATCAAAGTTAAAGCTGCAGCAGCTAAACAAGGAGACAAATCTGTCACAGAATATGCAAATCTTTTGCAGAATCTGTGGCAAGAGCTGGATCAATATCAAGTAATTGAGATGAAGTGTCCTGATGATGCTAGGATTCTGAAATCCTTCATTGAAAAGGATCGGGTCTATGATTTTTTGGCAGGATTAAATCCTGAATTTGATCAGGTCAGAATCCAAATTCTTGGCAAAGAACACACATCATCCTTGGCAGAAACAATTTCATTAATCCGAGCAGAAGAAAGTAGGAGGAACGTTATGCTTGAACCACAAACTATGGATGGATCAGCACTAGCAACAAAAACAAATCAGTCTCAACACTTTGGTAGAGACAACCAGCGGAAGGAAAACAAGGACAATCTCTGGTGCACCCATTGCAAGAAACCAAGGCACACAAAGGAGATGTGTTGGCAGCTGCATGGTAAGCCACCAAGCCGAGAGTGGGGAAGTCGTGGGAGGCAGCTGCGACCTCAAGCATACATGGCAGAACAGGCAGAACCGCACACCAAGGTTGGTTCAACAATAGGAGGATTCAACAATGAAGAAATTGAGAAGCTGAGAGGATTGCTGGGATCTCTTAACAAATCTTCTGGAGCTTGTTCTTTGGCTCTTTCAGGTAAACCTTCATTTTCTTTTTGCATGAATGCCTCAGACAAACTTTACACCAATTCTTGGATAGTAGACTCTGGTGCCACAGACCATATGACCCCCACATCTCAATTTTTTCATACATACAATCCATGTCCTAGCAATAGGAAGATAGCAGTAGCAAATGGTTCTTTAGCTACAATTGCAGGATTAGGAGACACTAATGTGACACCTTCTCTAACCCTTAAAGATGCCCTTCACGTGCCAAAACTATCAGCAAATCTTGTTTCAGTTCACAAAATTACTAAAGATCTAAAATGTTGTGCAATATTCTATCCTTCCCACTGTGTCTTTCAGGACCTAGCCTCGGGGAGGAAGATTGGACTTGCTAAGGAAAGGAACGGCCTATACTATCTTGAAGTATCCAGTCCCTCAAAGAGAGTCCTGCATAATCAACCCTTGTCATTTCTTAGCTCTTCCAACAAAGATACTATTTGGCTTTACCACCTTCGTTTTGGTCATCCATCTTTCCGTGTCCTTAATGTTATGTTTCCTGACTTGTTTAAAGGATTGAGTTTTACGGATTTTAATTGTGATATTTGTGAACTTGCAAAACATACTCGTGTACCTTTTCCTACTAGTACTAAAAGAAGTTCACATCCTTTTGATATGATTCATAGTGACATTTGGGGACCATCCGCAGTTCCAAATATTTCAGGATCTCGTTGGTTTCTATCCTTAATTGATGATTGTACTCGGGTCACCTGGATCTTTCTCCTTAAACAAAAATCCGATGTTAGCATTGTTATACCTAATTTTCATTCAATGGTCCAAAACCAATTTGGGGTTAAAATAAAAAGGTTTAGGACAGATAATGCTAGAGACTACTTCAACCAGATTTTGTCACACTACTTCCAATCACAGGGCATTATCCATGATTCATCATGTGTTAATACACCTCAACAAAACGGGGTTGCTGAAAGAAAAAATGGGCATTTACTTAACACCACTCGAGCTTTGCTCTTTCAAGGAAATGTTCCTAAATCCTACTGGGGAGAGGCTGTTCTTACTGCCACTTACATGATCAATAGGCTTCCTTCAAAAGTATTGGATAACAAGAGTCCGATAGAGTTGCTTAATAGTTTCTACCCTCATTTCAGAACCTCAAATGGGCTCACTCCTAGAGTATTTGGGTGCACTGCATTTGTCCATGTCCACAACCCACATAGAGGTAAATTAGATCCACGAGCCATCAAATGTGTCTTCCTTGGTTACTCTTCCACTCAAAAGGGATATAAATGTTATCATCCTTTATCTAGAAAATTTTACATCTCTGTAGATGTCACCTTCTTTGAACATACATATTTTTTCTCCAAGTCCTCTCTTCAGGGGGAGACATCAATGATGGAAGATAGTACTTGTGAGTCCTTTGAACCACTTAACACTCTTGACCTTCCTAATGTTCCAGCCCGTGTTGTTGAACCCTTACCTATTCCAAATAGTACTATCCACAATTTTCCAAGATTTTCTCAGGTGTATTCAAGAAAAAAGGTCGTTCCAGAACTAACACAAATCCATGAATCTAACTCAGATTCTAGGAATGAGAACATGGTAAGATCTGACCCATCTTTAGACACACAATTAGGTACAACACACACAGATGTCACCGACCGAACAGATGACCTAGATCTTCCTATTGCTGCTAGAAAAGGCACCAGAGAATGCACTAAACGACCACCCTATCCACTATCTCACTATGTCTCTCTTAGGCGCCTATCACCAACTCACAGAAAATTCATTGTTAGTCTAAACACCATTACTATCCCTAACACTGTTTCTGAGGCATTATCAAAAAGGGAATGGAGGGGTGCTATGAGAGAAGAAATGAGTGCATTAGAAAAGAATAAAACATGGGAGATTGTTGATAAACCAAAAGGAAAAAACATTGTTGATTGTAAATGGATTTTCACATTGAAGTACAAAGCTGATGGATCTCTTGAAAGATATAAAGCAAGACTGGTGGCTAAAGGGTACACTCAGACGTATGGGGTTGATTATCAGGAGACTTTTGCTCCAGTTGCGAAAATGAACACTGTGAGAGTCCTACTATCATTGGCAGCCCACTTTGATTGGAAGCTTCTACAATATGATGTTAAGAATGCATTTCTCCATGGTGACTTAGAAGAAGAAATTTATATGAATATCCCACCAGGATTTGCAAGTAACACAAGTAACAAGGTATGCAAGCTGAAGAAAGCTCTTTATGGGTTAAAGCAATCTCCTAGAGCATGGTTTGGGAGATTTGCAAAAGTCATGAAGGAATTTGGGTACAAACAAAGCCAAGGTGATCACACTCTGTTTATTAAGCACTCGAGTGTAGGTGGGGTGACTGCTCTTCTAGTTTATGTCGATGACATCATAGTAACTGGAAACGATGAGAAAGAAAAACATGAATTGAAGCAGAAACTAGTGAAAGAGTTTGAAATAAAAGAATTGGGAAAACTGAAGTACTTCCTTGGCATTGAGGTGGCATATTCTACACAAGGAATCTTCATCTCTCAACAAAAGTATGTGACTGATTTATTGAGAGAAACAGGAAAGATTGGGTGTAAGCCTGTCTCTACCCCAATAGATCCAAATCACAAGTTGGGAGAAGCTAAAGAAGAACCTGTTGTTGACAAACGAATGTACCAAAGGCTAGTTGGAAGACTCATATACCTTGCTCACTCTAGACCAGATATAGCATACTCAGTTAGTGTGGTTAGTCAATTTATGCATGATCCAAGAGAATCTCATCTTCAAGCTGTTTACAGGGTACTACATTACTTGAAAGGCAACCCAGGGAAAGGAATTTTGTTCAAGAAAAATGATAATCTGACTTTAGAAGCTTACACAGATGCCGACTATGCAGGTTCCTTAGTAGATAGAAGATCAACTACTGGGTATTGTACTTTTCTTGGTGGAAACCTAGTAACATGGAGAAGCAAGAAACAGAATGTGGTAGCAAGATCATCTGCAGAATCAGAATTTAGGGCTATTGCTCAAGGATTGTGTGAACTACTCTGGCTGAAGATCATTTTAGATGATTTGAGAGTCAAATGGGAACATCCTATGAAGCTCTATTCTGATAATAAATCAGCTATCAATATTGCTCATAATCCTATACAACATGATAGGACGAAACATATTGAAATTGATAGACATTTTATCAAAGAAAAATTGGAGGAAGGGCTAGTGTGTATGTCCTATGTTCCTTCGGAATGTCAATTAGCTGATATTTATACAAAGGGGCTGAACAGCTCAAGTTTCCATAATTTTGTATTCAAGCTGGGAATGGAAAATATCTATTCCTCAGCTTGAGGGGGAGTGTTGAAATGTAAATGAGCTGTAAAGTCTGTGTTACAGCTTGTGGTTTGACTAAAAGTAAGAGTGTAGGGACTGATTGAAGGCAAGAAGTCTGTGTTACAGCCTGTAGTTTGACTAAGAGCAAAAGTGTAG
>CATIWM010083261.1:0-10200 GCA_949671775.1 Mallotus repandus | reverse complement strand
AGTTTAATGTGAAATTGGGTTTTGTTTGCTGGGTTTTTGATGTAATTCACTCTGGATTCAACTCTTGGTTGACTTTGGTTTTTGCTCTTTTACTCGAACGAGTTATGGTGGTTTCTGATATGGGTTTTATGCTTTGTGACTTTTGAGTTAAGATTTTACTTGAAATTGAATTTCTTCTTCTCTCGTTCTCTATGTCTCCTTGTAACTGAGATTTCTTTTCCTTAATTCGTTTCTTGCATCCTTAGGGGTAAATCTTAGTAAAATACCTTAATTCTGATCTATCTTGTCAAAATTCTGATAGATATTAGTATATCCAAACAATTCAATAAAGAATTGTTCTTTTTGGTCTGTACTTATGTAGAAATGAGAGATGATTTAATTTCTATTTTTGGCTTTGATTAGCCTATTCACTATTTGGTACTTAGTTTTGGTCATTAGTGCAAGACCATAAAGAAAAATCTTTACAAGCTAGTTGGTGGTCAAATAAAAGAGAAGTACTTGTTCCAATTTTAGTTGTATTTAATTTGAGTTATCAGTTCATCTTGGAAAGGTTATCTGCTGTTGTAACTGTATAAAATTTTTATTTCCTTGCAAAGCTTTTTAAAAAAGGAAGCTAGTTAAAGCAGTTGTAACATGGATAGAATATGAGGTTATATTTTGCATGTAAATTAATTATTCAAAGATTAGATCATGCTAGCAATTCCTTTGAATTTAGAAATTTCAATATTTTCATTATGTTTCTATGTTTTTTTTTTCATTTTTAAAAAAAAAAAAATTTATGTCAAAATTTACCACACAATCATTAGTTTTCTTTCCCTTGATGATTTTTTGATATTTCTGCCAATTTTCTTGGTCTGATGCAACTTGTTCAATCAATCTGTTGCTCAACATGACTAAATTTGAACGAGTGATATCTGATAAATTTGAATATTGATGTTAAAGCATTGTGATGGCATGTTGCATTACCATTAGGCATTGTTGGACATGCTTTTGTGTAGTATTTTTATCCATTATGCCATAACCAGTGCAATTAATTGATCTTCTTGTCGCTTTGCTTGTTAATGAAAGATTCTAGTAATGGTTATGAAAGATTCTAGTAATGGTTATGAAAGATTTGCAGGACTTTTACTGCTGTCCATCTGTATTTGATATGACACCACACACACACACAAACGGGTTATGTTACTTTATCATATATTTATGTAATATATTTCTCAACATCCATATATGCTCTGATTCTTTTCATTTTCTTTCATGGTGACAGTCTCGGCTGGTGCTTGATTATTTAGAGGGGTTTTGTTTCCCCACTGATGTTTACGAGTCGAGATTGTGGTACATATCATAAGAACAGATCAAATGCCATCATTAAAAATGAAGACCAAGCGAAGTGTGGGTTCCTTAAGAGAAAAAAGTTGTCTGAGTGTATGCCAAAAGTCTAGCATGATTTCTAAAAAATCAGGTGCTCATGTCATAGTTTCTCAAGGAACAGCAGAATTTGACAAGTGTTTTCAGAAATTTGAGGATGGCTATGGTAAGGAACTGCATATAAACAATGCTTTGAAGTACTCATTCAATTACGCCCTGCTGTCCTTATCAGATGATAATTATTTCATTACCGAAGGCTATTTAAAATTTGAAGAAAAGTTATTTTTGTTTTTATCTTATTGCTTACCACAAAATGTCACCTGCAATGTCACTGTTATTGCGGTTATGTTTTGCATGCATTGCAAGCTGTTTGGTTGTCTATATTTGTATTTTAACATTGTGTATGTTATATTATGGCATTTTATTAATTTAACGCAATTGCTGATATTTCTTGTTAGTTCCAATAGACATGGAAATATACACCACGGACATTGACAGCGATGAGGCCATTGACCAGCGAGAATTTCCAAATGAAGAAAATTCTCAGTTTCAGAAACAGTCATCGACTTTACTAGATTCTGACAGCTTGGGAAGAATGGTAGGATTTTTTTTGCAACTGAAATGTTGCTGATATTGTTTTGTTTCTTTCTTTCTCAAGTCTCTTTAAAATCTTGTCCTGTGGTTTGTGGACGCTAAGAACTGGATAAGCATGCAAAATGTTTGTTGTTTTGCACATGATGCCAGGATATTGGGTCATTTATCTGCCTGTAGTAGATATTGGCATGGATTTCAGGTTATATCATAGCTAACTAAATGTAGTTCATTGAATCTCAGGAATCAACCGTTGCCTGCACATCAAACTTGGAAACAATTTTTTCCCCTGCTTTGGAGCCAGTTGAAATCCATAGTGTGCCGCATATCGATGATGATGCTGGTATGACTTATGTAGTGATTGAACACATAGTATCTAATTACTTGAGAGAGGCGAGAGAGAGGTATTTAGGTTGAAGAGATGCTGATGATTGTTTCCTCAAGGAACCATTGTTAATTTGATGGAGAATCTTCAGAATTTGAAGTTTTTCTCTGGTATTTGGTGTTTTCTGCTTTTCTTAGTGGTGTATTCTTATTGTTTATGCTTCTTCTACTTTTTTGGCAGGGATCAACAATGATTTTAATGTGCCAGGAGCTGATGAAAGTGACGATAACAGGAGTTCATGTGAATATCAAACATGCAATGTTTCAGATTTCTTTATTTCTGACATGATTATTGCTGGCCTACCCTTTGATGGGAATGCAGTCAATGATGATATCATTGAGACCAATCCTTTTTCTGATTATAAATGTGCCGAGTCAAATATGTTGTTTGACATGGCTGACGAGTGCATGATGCTACCTTTTCTTGAGGACAATGCTAAAATGAGTAATTCCAACAATATGAAATCATGTGAAGAAGGCATGATAGACGATGATAGTACTAGCTTGTACCTTGCAATTAATCAGATAAGATCATGCAACCAGGAATCTGATTTTAACACTGACTCAGATCAAGCAGAAGAATTTGATCCTCAGTTCTTTATCAAAAATCTACCTGAATTATCTGATGTGGAGTCAAATTATCATCCTTCTGTGCCTCCTAAGGAGTCTTGGACGAGGAAGTCTATAACCTTAGTACTTGATTTGGATGGTAAGAATAAATTGTTTGCGCCTTTCCTTTGTCTTGCTTGGATTAGTTTAGTCTTCAGTTCAACCAAGTATCTTGTTTGATTCAAGTATGTCTTGCTCATTGTCTACAGCATTTTAATATTATAACTGAAGTAAATGTATTAGATACTAGTCAGGGTGGCAAATTAAGATCCCAAAATTATTGCAGTGCAAAAACGTGAGAGCTGTCACTAGCGAACTTAATTTTTCTTCTATGTTACTCACTATGCACCCTTCTGGTATAGGCATATAAGGAATTCATCTGAAGCTTTCAAAAATAGCATACTGTAGATTTTTGCATTCAAAAGAAGTACAATTGTACGAGCCAAAGTATATTTTGCAAACTCTAGCATGCTATGCAGCTATGACTTTAGTGGCGAGAATGGAAGAGTGAAAATCCTAAGAGTTTAGGTTACACATCTTGTTTATGTTTCATAAAGTGATCAAAATGAGACTGACATAAGGAGGTTTGAAATTGCTAGGTTTGTTACTTGTGTTACATCCATAGCTCATGTTTATCAAAAATTGGAAAAGATTTCAATACACTGGAGGGATTTTCATACGTCAATAGTGTATGAAAATTTATCTGATGCATATTTTATATGTGCAGAAACTCTAGTCCACTCTACATTGGAACATTGTGATGATGCAGACTTCACCTTTACTGTGTTCTTCAACTTGAAAGAGCACACTGTGTACGTCAAACAGAGGCCTTACCTGCACACATTCTTGAAGAGAGTTGCAGACATGTTTGAAGTTGTTATCTTTACAGCTAGCCAAAGCATCTATGCAGCACAGCTTTTGGATGTACTGGATCCCGATAAAAAGCTTATATCTCGTCGGGTGTACCGTGAGTCATGCATTTTCACTGATGGAAGTTATACAAAAGATTTGACAGTTTTAGGTGTTGATCTTGCAAAAGTTGCCATTATTGATAATTCACCACAGGTATTTCACCCTTCTCATTTGCCTTGAGACTTTGTACTTTTTTTTTCCTGTACTCCTCACCTTTGTTTATCTGTTATAGGTTCTCTTTTGCTTGAGATAGGAGTTGTTGCTGTCCTTGGTTATATTTTTGTCTAGGTTAATGGCTTCAGGAAACCAATTAACTTTTGGATGCTAATTTACATCTTTAACTCATATTTCACAATAAACTTAGGGATTCTGTCAGTCTATCAGCCCAATTTTGAAGAACAGAGATTAGGGATGGAGGTAGATCTGGGGCTAACATAGAATTGTGGAACTTTTTTCTGGATCTGAGCAAGGGAATAATATTGGATAATGTAATATGTCATTCAAATCAAAATTCTTCGAGTCATGTTGTCTGATTTAAATTTGTGATAAACTTGAATAGTTGCTTTGTGCTTGACTCTGGGATGGAATCAAAAGAATAACATTCTCGAAGAAAAAAAAAATATAAAGCATAAAGGTCAACAATATCTCCCTTTGTAGCTTAAACAAATTTGTTATAGCATTATCCAGTTGCATTTCATATCCCTAACTAAAGAGCGAGAAATTGATTGGATCAAAGATGGTAGACACAAATAGAAAGAATCTTTCTTTACTAAATTCATTTCTAAACCTTCTTTTCTTTTGATTGTTTCAGGTTTTCAGGTTGCAAGTTAATAATGGGATTCCTATAAAGAGTTGGTTTAGTGATCCATCAGATTGTGCACTAATTTCATTACTTCCCTTCTTAGATACCCTGGTTGAAGCTGATGATGTCCGACCTATCATTGCAAAGAGATTCGGTAACAAGGAATAAGAGCCTCTCTTTCCTTACTAGCTTGAATATATAGCTTCTTGTCCCTCCAATTTAATTTTTTAAGAAATTTGTCTCTAATTTAGTTGGTCATTCTCTTTTCTCTTTAAGCTTTTGAGATAATTAACTATACAATAAACTAGCATTTGTCTTCTTGTTGAGTCAGCTCTTGGTGCATGTCCTTCTCTTTTTTCCTTTCTGCTGACAACATAGCGGGGAGCTCTTTCTAATTTTTCTGAAAGGTAGATGTAGAGTATGTTTCATTTTATGTACAGTTGAAGTTGCAATGAAATTCATAAGATGGTGTATATGAATTGTTGTGAAATATAGTCTTGCAAATTCTTACCGGCTTTCTTTGTTTGCAGTGTGCCACCTTGCAATTATGTTTTGTTTTACTTCTTTATTGTCTTCTTTTATGTCCTCTTATGCAACCAGTTAACATACATGTAGGAAAGTACAAGAAAGCAGATCCTTGCAGTTAATACTTCAAGGAACAATCCCCTTTACTCACCTTTTTACTCTTGCAATATTGGTTCATGCTTTATCATTACTAAATCAAGCCGAACAAGAAAGCAGAGCCTGTGACTATCGCATAGTTACTGCACCTGAAAATGTATTTGTTAGGATCAGTGGTGGCAAATAAAGAAGGAAAATCATTTTAAAATAATTTGTGTCTGAGGAAATATGATGATATTATTTATAATGTAGAACCAAGTCTAAAACCAGTAGTATATAACCGAAATAGTCTGCTGAGCGCTGATCTGAATTCTAAAGCATGAATAAATTTCATTGTTGGTATACTATGTGTCCGAGAAGTTTAAACTTTGAACATGATGTTTAAATTTTGTTAGATTATGTGTCTATTAGAACTAATAGAGCATGAAATACAGTTGAAGACCCACATGAATCCCTGTAGCAATGCGACATTGAAATATTGGGTCAGTTATTAGGTAAAGTTATCTTTCATGGGAAGTGGCATATATGCATGGAAGCACGTGAACAACTGTGTTGTTCTTCATGTGTATGAAATAGAGACCTGTGGTGATTCAGACACAGGAATCATTGAGCTAGTTAAGAGAAAGCAAGAAACATTATATACCTATGACACTTAGCATATTGATTGAGGCCTTGTTTGCTCCTTTTCGTCAGCTTCTCTTGTTAATTGGTTGATGTTGCAAGATGTTGCTAGTAGTGGCGGCATGTATTGTCAAATATTTCCTCTGATAATGTGAGTATACTTTTGAATTATCTTGTTAAATTTTGGCAAAGGAAAAAGGTAGCAATAAAGAAATATGCTATAAAATAGTTATCAGTTGAAAAATTTGCTGGTACGTTGACAGTGGAATTGTTGACTTTTTAGAAACTAGGAAGGAAAAAGGGTCAGAAGATCCAGAAGTATAAATCCTTAAGCATAGTGCTATTGGAATGTTTGAATTTACCTTCCAAAAAAAAGGAAAAAAAAAAAAAAAAAGACTGCATGGCTCAAAAATCTGAAACAACAAACTGAATGATAAGGGTAGGGATTGAAGAAACTTTAATTTCAAGAAATGTATATGTTGATGCTGCACTATGAACTCTTCAATGTTCTCCACAAATGTTAGTTTTCTTTTGGTGTTTTCAACATCAATTAGTATTCGTTATGTTGAATCTATGAGGTGATCAAACTTAACTATCTGTTTAGCATAATACTTGCTGCTTTATTTTTTAAATTTTAATTTCAATTTTTTATTTTTTAGTTTTTATTGCTATATTTTGTTACTTATTGTCATATGCAGATTTAATTCTAAACTTGCGCATCTTCTATATATCACCTTTAAAGTTTCTAGGTTCTTTGGCTTTCATCTTTGTTTTTAACTCTGATTACTCCTCTCGCTGTTATAATTGCATATCTATTGTGCACCCAAGTAAGACCTTGATGATCATACCCATCATCTTTCCTCCATCAGTTGCTATTCTTGTGGTTTCGTATGACTATTACCTTAATTTATGGTTGGAGGTGGTGGTTTGCTAAAGGAGGTTGATCACTGGAAAGTTGATTGTCCTCAGCTAACTTTGTACACTGTAACTTATTTTACTTGTCTCCTTCCCAGCACATGTACTTCTGCAATATACACTTGTCCTCAGCTAACTTTGTATGTCGTAACATATTATGCGCATGTTATTTTCTGTCTATTTCTGCCTCCTGCAGAATGGTGTCATAACTAGGAAAGTTAATCCTCTTACGTGAAATTTTTGAACTTGAGACAAAAATTACCATTTACACTGTTGTCCGAATCATGAACTTTGCAGAGTAAGGTTTATTATCCAATTAGTGACATGGTTAATGTGCTTCGGTTTTCCTGTCATGTACCTTTGCCATTCATCTGGAAATTCCTATAGGGATTTATGTCATATAATACATCTTCTTACTATATGATGTGGAAATTGTTCTGAATTCGAGCCATTCCAGGATGATAAGAGAGACTGAATGTTAACACTAGCATACAAGTTCAAAATTGCAAGCTATTTTAGTAGGTTGATGCTGTAGGAAGATACCTGAGTTTATGTTCACATGAGGTAGGGAGAGTGGATGGCTATTTTTGTCAGTTGGAAGTGGGAAAGAAAATGTGATGCGGTATCTGTTTTTTCAAAAGACCGATAAATGTCTTTGATAACACATGCTGAATTCTGCGGATTTTATATTTTAAAATTTTGCATGCCTTATCTGCAGGTCATGTGAAGAACATTCTATAGTATCTGCTAGTGGCAAAATGTAGGTACGTTGAGTTCAGTTGTTACCATCTTCTTTCTCGTAGATGTAGCAATTTGTTAGATCATGGATGGTACTGAATATTTTTGCCTTGAATTTCCAAAGGTTGTTAACATATTAATTGTATAAACTCATTTGGAGACAATAATAAGATGTTTATCATTCTATTATTATTCGTTTGTATCCTCTTAATGCCTTGTCGGCTTATTCTATACCTTGAATTACAATATGTAAAAACATCCAGCTACTTTGTTGCTACTAATATCTCCTGGTATTATTTCGTAGCGTGTACAACATCTTTGATAAATCTTTATGTCCAATTCCAAATAATTTGATAAATCTTTATATTGTTTGATAAATCTTTATGTCTGTTACAGACTATAATCACAGACTGTAATGTTACAGTCTGATTGTCAGATTGTCAGATTGAAGGGCTCTGACAGTCAGACTATTACAGCCTGTATAACTGACTTTCTAGCCATTGCAGAAGACTTCTAGCACCATACTTGTCTATATATATGTTTGTACATTTGATAAACAAATTAAGAAGAAATCTTTTCTTCTCATTTCTATATTTTGCTCTCTGATTAGATGGTATCAGAGCTAGTGGTTTTTTGGGGTTAAGAAAATCAAATTCTGGGCTGTTTGGGTGTGCTGGGCTGTTTGGGTGTGCTGGGCTGTTTGGGTGTGAGTGAAAGGTGACTATCAAACTCAGGTCATCACCTTTGGAGAGCCTTTGGTTGCTACTGCCAGTCCAGGGAGGAGCATTTGTCGTTGGAATCTGCTCCGGTCGACGTGAAACAGTCGGAATCTGCAGCCTTGGTAGCCAGCTGCTTGCGTGGTGCCTTGATTCCTTGTTGTCTGCTGGCATGGTGCCTTGATTCCTTGATGTTTGCTTGCATGGTGCCTTGATTCCTTGTTGTTTGCTTGAGGAATTTGAAATAGAAGTATCGTAGCTATCTTTAGCGTTTTCTGTGGTACTGGCTCGACTTTATTGGCGAGAAAGTTTGTTTAAGGTTAAGTGAAACAATTGTAGAGGCTAATAATCAATTGGATATACTCTCATTTTAGTGGCTTAAGCCACAAGCAAATTAGAGCTTTTTAATTTTTCTTTTATTGAACTTATTTTTTTTAAAAAAAAATAAGTGTCTTATTTATTTATTTCTTTTTATTTATACGGCTGGTTTTTCACCGCCTATTTTATTCATTTATTGGCTGGTTTGACTGTCTTATTAGTTTTATTATTTTAATTTGGCAGGCTAAGCCTCCTTTATTTAATTATATTATTGGAAGGCTAAGCCTCTTGTATCTTGTGGTTTTGAAATTTATGGTGAATATGGTTGATAAAAAGATTATAGTTGTCCCTGATATGGTTCCGATGGTGTCCAAAATTACGGAACATAAACTCAATAGTACAAACTACCTTGATTGGAGTTAAACTATTGAGTTATATTTGCTCAGTATTTATACGGATAGTCATTTGACTGATGATCCTCCTACAAGTGAGTCTAAACTGTCTTGGATGAGAGATGATGCTAGATTGTTCTTGCAAATCCGTAATTCTATTGACAGTGAGGTGGTTGGCTTAATAACTCATTGTCGGACAGTCAAAGAATTAATGAACTACTTAGCATTTTTGTACTCTGGAAAAGGGAATATCTCTCGTATCTATGACGTATGTAAAGCATTTTACAGGGCAGATAAAGGCGATAGATCTCTCACCAATTACTTCATGGATTTCAAGAGAACATATGAAGAACTCAACATGCTGCTTCCTTTCAACATTGATGTAAGTGTACAACAAACTCAACGGGAGAAGCTAGCTGTTATGAGTTTTTTAGCTGGTCTTCCATCTGAATTTGAGACTGCCAAATCTCAAATTCTTTCTGGTTCAGAGATCTCTTCTCTACAAGATGTTTTTAGTAGGGTGCTCCGTACAGAGAATTCACCAACTGTTCAACCTGCTTAAGCTAACAGTGCTCTTGTTAGCCGTCAGAACACATTTGAGGCAGGAAAATAACCATACAAGAGTGGCAGTGTTAACAAAGGTCAGGGATCCAACAACTATAACAAGAATACTGGTACACGTGGACAGGAGTCAGGAGGAATTATGTGTCACTATTGTCATAAGCCAAGTCATATCAAGCGAGATTGTCGAAGGCTTCAAAATAGAAGAACTCAATATGCCCATATTGTATCTACTCCTGAGACCTCTGAAAAATTTATTCTGATATCTGTAGATGAATATGCCATATTGACTTAGCTTCAAGAAGCAATGAAAATCCAATCCAGTTCTGAGTCAGTTAAACCCAATACATGTTTAGTTTCCTCCTCTTCCAAATGGGTCATTGACTCTGGTGCTACAGATCATGTGACAGGTAATTCTAGTTTATTTTCTAATTTTCAATCGCATAAATCTACCTATCCTGTTACTTTAGCTGATGGTTCCACATCTCATGTTATTGGATCTGGAACGATTAACCCCACACCATCACTCACTTTATCATCTGTTCTTAATCTACCAAAGTTATCTTTTAATTTGATTTCTGTAAGTAAACTCACTCGGAGTCTTAATTGTTGTGCCTCATTTTTTCCTGATTATTGTTTATTTCAGGATCTTATG
>CATIWM010083227.1:0-15119 GCA_949671775.1 Mallotus repandus | reverse complement strand
TTTATTTTTATTTTTGCTTATTTTTTGTTATCCTTATTTCTTATTTTTTTATTCTTAGTTTTTTGCTTTTAGTTTTTGTTTTCAGTATTAATATATATATATATATATATAGGCGTTGTGCTCTATTTTAGAGATTATAATTAAGATATTTAAATTATACTACTCATGTTAGTTTTAATAAATAATTAAGGTTTCAAATATCCTAGAAAATTTTTTTGAAATATAAATTATATATATATATATATTAGGCTGATATATACTATTTTTGTGTTTCAAATACTTATTATATTCAGATCATATATTGTTTTTATACTTTTTTCATTTTCAATATATACAAATAAGATTCCTAAAATATACAGATAATATTAAAAAATGTACATAACTAAATAATGGATATGACACATGTTTTGCATTTTCAACATATACGAATAAGATTTTAAAAATATACGGATAATATTAAAAAATTTTAAATAATGAATATGACTCCTGTTTTGCATGTTCAACATATAAGAATAAGATATCCGTGCATGTTTGGCCTAATGGAAAGCGCTCTCACATACACCATGAGGTCTTGGGTTCAAGTCCTATTCCCAACCCTTTTCCCCAAAATTTGTACTTGGTAAAAAAAACATATATTAATAAGATTTTCAAAATATTCAGCTAATATTAAAAAAATATTGAATATTGAATATGACACATGTTTTACATTTTCAATATATACGAATAAGATTCCAAAAATATAAGGATAATATTAAAAAAATGTTGAATCATGATACGACACCTGTTTTGCATGTTCAACTTATATGAATAAGATTCATAATATATTCGAATAATATTAAAAATGTTGAATAATGATATGACACTTGTTTTGCACTTTCAACATATTTGAATAATATTCAGAATATATTCGAATAATATTCAAAAATGTTGAATAATGATAGGACACCTGTTTTGCACTTTCAACATATTCGAATAATTTTCAAAAAATATTCGGATAATATTCAAAAATGTAGTTAACTGAATACTGAATATGCCACTTGTTTTGCATTTTCAACCATCAATTTCAACAAACACTATTAGATACATGTTTTTAACTTTTAATAAATTATATCTGACAGTAAAGAAATATTCAATGTTGTATGTATTATTTGTAATAAACACACAATATGTATAAATAACATTCAAAAAGTATACTATTAATATATTATTCGTATAATTTACTAATAAAGATATAAAATCAGAACAAAAAAATTTTCAATAATTCAAATAGTATATTATATTCATGCAATGGTAGAAGAAAATAGTGATTCTTTATAAGGTATTTACAATAATTTTTAAAATTTACATGAGAAAGAAAACTATTTGGGCTTGAACCTTTGACATGGGCTTCAAAAGGGTTGATATGATAAATCTTTTACTAAAACTTGGAAGGGATTGTGTTTTATGTATTGTTAATTGTTAAAAGGTTGTAGCCTGTAGTTGTTTCTTAAAAGTCATAAAATGGGTCCAAAATTGCAATCCTGTCCAAGAGTACGGGAACAGTAGACCATTCCATAGGCCTTGGACCTGAGACAGACAAAGCATTATCACCCTCTCTAGGAACAACTTGCATCTTGGCCTCTGCTAATTGAACTACTTCCTATCTTTAATTTCTGTTACAATCCTGCATTAAAATAAACTACAAGGAACTTAGCAAGCAAAATATAGTAACCAATAAGAAATACAATAGACATCTTACTTCAATTATAAACTGCAACCAATGATCTGAGGCACTGTTAACTAAGAAATACAAGTATTCCAAACTTGTAATTTACAACACACGCATCTAGTACACCATCCCTCATTTTTCCAGGCTTGATTCTCAGAAAAATCACAATAATTGAAGGACCAAAATTAAAGCACCTACATAACCTAACTGCGCAAAATTCACTCTAATAAACCTCATAGTAAAGTCAAATACATATATCATCATATCTCATATAAACTGTTGAGGGAGCTAAAAAGCAAAACTAAATTTGTGAAAATGGACTGAAATCACATAAGAAGCGAAAACAATCAAAATCCATGCAGAGCCAAACTTTAAGACCAAATAGAAGCTACATATCCTTAGTAAAATTTCAAAATAGCTTCATAGTTTCAAAAAAAAAACATGCATATTAAACAAGATCTAGATATCAACACTTCACAAACTCCAAAGGCTTTCCTCAGCCGACAAATGACACAACGAAGCAAAATTTTGAAACTGCCCAATTTCTATTTATTTATAATGAAAAGAAAAATGCAATAACAACTATCCCAATCTTTGTAGTGTCCAATAAATAATCTAATTCTTACCCTTGAAACTCACCCAAGCAAAAATAAAATCTCTACTGCAAATTTAAACCTAAACCGCCAAATTGAAAGTAGATTAGAGATAATAAAAAACAACAATAAGAGAATTAGACAAAAAAGAAAAGATAGGGGTTTACCGGTTCACTTTTATTAGCTAAACCCTAGAGGTGTGGGTTCTTGTTCCTTGATTCCTTATTAGCCTTCTTGTTGCTCAATTGTTAATTGGATAAAAAAAACAGAGCGAGTAACAAACTATTAGGAGGAGCCATAGAGAAAAAAAAGGGGGAAAAAGCTGAAACTAACAAGCCCGAGCCACGGAGAAAAAAAAAAGCAATGAGGAAGAAGAAACGCTCTCCGAAATTTAAAAAAAGCAAGGAAAATGTAAGTGACGGAAAAATGGGTACGCGTGTAATTTTTGATAAAAGTTGAGCACGCATGTAATATCTGATAAAAGTTGGGTATTTTGCTGAAAATCTAACCTAAAAAAGGGTATTTTTATAAAAATTCCTAATTTTTTCCACGTCAGAAAGGGTTATTTGCAAAAAAAATAATGACTTATTAGCATTTTTGCAATTTAATAACGACTTATTGGCATTTTTACAATTTAATCACAACATTTGAATCTTGGTATAATAAAATGTATATTTTCTTTTTTGGCAAGTCGAAGCACCGAACACTTATTCGGTGAACCAGTGATTGCGTGTTAGGCAAGTTGTGGGTTATTAATCCATGTCAACAGAAAAAATGGCCACATTAAAATGCTACATTTCAATAATCATCCATCAAATTGAAACAATGTGTTTGATATGTTGACACTAACCTAATTCCTAAAAGTAAAATTGCAGCTAAAAATTGAAGAACCCTAAAAGTAAAAAGCAACCTAATTTCCTTGATGGTGTAGATCAATGGGAGAATTGAATAATTGAAAGGATTTAAGATGGCTGGAATTGTGTGATTATTGGCTTCTCTATATCTGTTGATGTATCTACATCTGACACGCAATCACTTGTTCACCGGATAAGTGTATGGTGCTTCGACTTGCCAAAAAAATAAAATATATGTTTTATTATGCCAAGATTAAAATGTCATGATTAAATTACAAAAACGCTTATAAGTCATGATTTTTTTTTTTGCAAATAACCCTTTCCAATGTGGATAATTTTTTTTTAATTTGACCAATTGACCCAAACCTTGCTTGACACGTAAGCACTCTTTCACCGGTTAATTGATCGATGTTTCAACTTGCCAAAAAATGTAAATTCATGTTTTAATATGCCAAGTTTTAAATGTCGTGATTAAATTGTAAAAAGCGTTAAAATTTATGATTTTATTTGTAAATAGCCCTAAAATTTATATATTTATGAATCATATTTATTGATTATTTAATTTGCTATTAAAAATTTATAATTTAAATTATAAAATTTGTAACATTTTATGAATATAATGTCATCTTTAAATATTATTTATTTTATTTTATTATTTACAATTATAATCTAAATAAGTATTAATAGTTTAAAATCATTAGATTATAAATAATTTAATATGAGATATAACCAACAAAAATTTTAAATTAATAATTAAATAACCAAATAAAAATGATTATAAACATATAAATTTCATTTTAATTTTAAGTTGATATTATTAAAAACTATATATATAAATCAAAATAAGTGAACAATAGAAAACTATATTAATAATTTTTATTTTAATTTGGTTAATAATAAAAAAGTAATTATTATTATTATTTTATAACTCTTCATTAATAAATATTTTATTCAAACTGACAAATAATTTTTGTAAAAACAATTTCAATATTTTAATATTCATAATGCTAAAAATAATATAAATCAAATAAATAAATCATCTATCATTTGATCAAATAATTATTTATTAGTAATCTTTTTTGATATTTACTTGTGTGAAACTAATATATTCCATAGTTAATATTTCAAAATCTAATAATTTTGATTTACTAATTCTTATTAAATTATAATTATAAATAATTAAAAATTAGCAATATTTAAATACTTCGTTATATTTATAAAATATTGCAAACTTTATATTTAAAATTATAAAATTTTGATAATCAACTAAATAATCAATAAAAATTATTTATAAAGATATATGTTTTATTTTACTTTTTGGATATTCATTATTCAAGTGTATACATGTAAATAAAATATCATTAAAAAATTAAAATATTAAAAATTTAAAATATATTTATTATTGTGATTTTAAAATAATTAGAATATATACATGTGTCAATAATATTATTAAAAAATATAATTGAAAAAATAAAAGAATATTGAAAAAAGTAAGAGGATTAAAATGATAATTGACAAAAATTATGAGGAATATTAAAAAACATAGAGAAATGTTTAAAAGATACAAATATTACAAGTTGAGTTGTCTATGAGATCAAACTTTAAATACATGGAAGAGTTAAGATTTTCACTACAAGTACAGGGAATTGTGTATGTATTGTGCCAAAATAAATTAGTTAAATGACAAATATTTTTAAATTATATATGGAGTAATTTCATATGTTGTCATCAATAATAATAATTGTCAGATTTTATTTTAATTTTTAAATTTTAACTTATAAATTTTTTTAGTAAAAATTAAAATTAAATAAATTAAAATAATTTGTAAAATTGATAAGTTAAAATTTAAGGATAAATCTACAAAAATAATGTAACAACTATAATTGAACTAAAAGAAATGAAAAAGATATATTTGTTTAGGTTAGAAAAATTATAAATATTTAAAATTTACTTAATAAAATAATCATATATTTGCAAAAAAAAAAAAAAAGATGAAAGTTAATAATAGAAAAATTACCAATTTTTCCTTTAATTTTCATCAGCAAATAATTTACACATGTATATCATATCAACATGTCATGTTAGCATAAGTACATGCTATTTTGATCAGGAATAAATTTGTAACAAATTAAAAAGGTCATATAACAATTTGTCACAATATATTTCTAAAATAGGATATATTGGAAAAATGACTATAGTTTATGGTAACATTGTATAATAACCCTAAATTTATTGTATATATGATTTACGATCAATCTAACCAATTAGTTATTTTTAAAAATATTATTAATCTATTTTAAAAATTATTTATTTCTATTAATAATCAAATTATAAATAAATTTAAACTTGATTTTTTGTGAGTCTATTGTAGTTAGTTGAAAGACATATTAATCATTATATGATTTTTAACATTTAAAGTATATATTATTTTTACATGAAAACATATATTTTAAAAAATATTTATTATAATGGTACCAAAGTGTAACAAAATATGAAATACAAGGTTCTTAAAAGTTTAAAAAAACCATTGGACTAGTTTTTACCAAAAAGTGAAACCAAATAAATTAAAATTGTACTTGTCTCTAATAGGATACCTACGGTATCCCTTTGTTATTTTAGCAAACAAAATTCTTGGAAGAAGGGACATTTATTTTATTATCTTTGAGGATGGTAGACACAGTCCGATGATGAGGACGTCCGAGGCGAGCATGCCAATCAGCAAAGGTGGTGGTTTCGGTGTGAAGGGCTTAACAAGTAGACTGGGAAGGTAGCTCATACAATCCATTACGGCTTCGGCCTTGCAATGGGATTTCCTTCGTTTGTTGATCCTTGACAAAAAAATGGTGAGGCCAAAATTCAAAGCAACAACCATTATCATTAGTAAATTCGCTAACAAAAAGTAAAGCTTTGGTAAGTTGTGGAACATGGAAAATATTGTTAAGATAAAGGTTGCTTTTAGATGACAATGAATGTAAAGTAGATGTACCAGTTTGTGCAATTGGTAATGCCTATCCATTACCAACCATAATGTGATTCAGACCACCATAAGGAATAGGATTGGAGAGCATTTGGGAGTCTGCAGTCATGTGGTTTGTAGCACCGGTGTCAGGGTGCCATGGTGAAGTAAAGTGCGAGGCAGAATAGGGAAGAGCCAAAGGGGAGTAATGCGCCACATTGGCTTGCATTTGTGCACCTGATTGTTGCAGTTCATGGTGACATTTGCACCTCTCGGCTGTGTGATTCCTGAGGCCACAGATTTGACATAGGCCGAGAGGTCTGCAAGTTTGAGGGAAGGATCGGGTAGAGCCTTAATTAAGGTTGTTGGTGGGTGGAAAAGGTGATGGTGGTCGTTCCAGGTTTGAGAAAGAAGGGGATTGGCGAGTGACAAGGTGGGCTTGAGGAGTGTCATGAGGATTTTTTAGAAGTATCTCATGAGCCACAAGTAGGCGATGGAGTTCCTAAAAGGTCACAGGTGCAGGTCGTTGGTTTAACGCTATGGAAGTCTGAGCCAAGATTACGATAAATAATGGCGTTGAATTCGGCATTGGATAGAGATCGACCTGCTGTAGAGAGTTCATCGGCCAAGAGTTTGGCTCTTTGTAGGTACTGGGTAACTGATAAATCATTTGTCTTCAATTATTGCAATTCGATATGAATCTATAATTGCCGGTTCTGAGATACAAAACCAAAGGCATTTTCAAGTGATTTCCAAACTGAATATGAATTATGCATGCCAATAACATAAGGGAATACCTCTTCGGATAGAGAGGAAAAGATCCAAGATAGCAACAATTGATCTTTTTCAAACCATGCTGTGTATTCTGGGTTGGGAGTGGCATTGTTAGGATTTTCGGTTGAAATAATTGTTGGTGAAGGAGGAGCAATAGACCCATCAATGAATCCAGATAACTTGTGATAATTAAGGAGTGGTTGAAATTGAGTTTTCCAAGTAAGTAATTCCTTGAAGTTAATTTGATGGAAAGAGAGTGATTTGTGGTTGTGGCAGACATGGTAAGTGTCGAAGAAGAAGATGGAACAATTTGGCCAGCCATGGTTTGGCTCTGATACCATGAAAGTAATTGTGTGTCTATTGATAATAAGTGAGAGTATACAACAATATATATTGAATAATACATAAGATGATAAGAGTCCTATAACTATACAAACAATCATATATACATAAAATAACAAAGGGATACCATAGGTATCCTATCAGTCTCTATGTATTAAAAGAATTTATCAGTCATTTAGAATATATTTTTCTATTTTAAAAAAAAATATTATTAACTACCTAAAAAAATTTATCGATAAAAAGAAGAAAAGTTAAACTTCATTAATTATAAATATAATTATAAATTTTAAAATTAATTATTTTTAGTATAATAATTATTGGTATTTAGTATTTACAAAAATTCTAACTAATATGAGGTGAAACCACAGAGAATAAAACTCTTCTAATATCTATTTTATTTAAAAGAATCCAACATATTTACCACTTAGAACCTACAAATGTTGGTTATGGATTAATTACTATTTATTGTTTATATATGCTAGGTGCATATTTTTGTTGAAGCATTAGTGAAAAGCTCAAGTAGCCAAATTTCAAGTTTTTTTTTTTTTTTTTTGTTAATAGTTGCTTTTTATTTAATAAATAATTAAATGCATTTATCACAAAAAAAAATAATACAAAAAAATTATAGAGCAATAAAGTAGTATTTCTAGCTAATTCTAAAATAGATCAATGAGATCTAATATTTTTTTCGAATGGAAGTTTGAGATCATTTCCAATCCATATCTCTAAAATGTGCAAATTTCACTTTAAAATGCAATTTTTATAGCAAATTTACTTTAACCTATTATTTCATATTTATTTCTAAAAAGAATAATTTCCATTTATTCCTTTTTATGTCATTTTATATTATTTATACATTTTACACATTACACCCAATATTTATATATATTTTACATATTTATCAAATAAAAATATATTTATTATTTAATAATTTTATAAATAAATAATAAATTAATTATTTCTTGGTAATTATAAAATAACTTTATTATTTATAAATTAAATAATAAATAAATTATATATAAAAATTAATGCGCAAGTAACCCTTGCATTTTCTAAAATGAAAGCTATATTTTATTATGGCAAGCAAATCACAAATTAGATTTTGGGAAAGTAGCCGAAAAATCTATGAGTTTTACAGCTAAATCAAATGTTTCAAATGCTTGGATTCATATTTTTATTCAAGCAAGAAGTGTTAGGGTCATTTTGGCATGAAAATTTCCAAATGAAAATTTCCAAAATAAAGGTAGTTATGAGCCGAAATTGATTAATTCTTTCGGCCAAAGTACATTTGCACAACAACCTCAATAAGTTTCAAGCGTTCAACCGTAAATTAGTCTTGGGGAAATATCCAAAGAAAATAAATAAATTGGAATTTGGCTAAATAAATATTTGTCAAACAAAATTGATAAATAGCCTCAAACAAAATTCATTTCTACAAAGAACAAAGGCCACAAATCATCCTTAATATCACCAACATTGATGCAACAAAGATCACAAAATAAAATTGCAAATAGCCGAAATACAATGCATAAATTATTTTCGGTTAGAATTAAGATAATGCATCTAAATGCTAATCAATGTTTTGATCAATGTCGATTAATACATTCTATTCTTGGCAAAAAAAAAAAAAAAGTCACAAGCATTTTGAAGCAAAAGAGCATTTTTCCAAAGATCAAAGTACAAAGTTTGAGCTCATAATAATAAAATCACCAATAATCTCAAAACTAGTCCTCAACAAAGCAAAATTGAAAAAGGAAAATGAAGATACATTTTTTTTTGCTTTTTGAAAATAAGTTTTGAGAATAGGTTGCCTTGGAAAGTTGATCCAAAATTGCTCAAATGACTTGTAAAAGTTGTAAAACCTATGAGTGAAGATTGAGTTGTTGAATTAAAGCTGGAAATTTCCTTGAATGTGTATGAAGCTTCGGCCGGTTGCAGTGTTGATGGAGCAGCAACTTCGACTACTTGGCAAGTGGAGTCGACAGCGATCTGAAGCTGGTTGTTCGCTAGTTGGGCTTCAGTCGTTGGTGGAGGCAAGCTGGACAAGATAGCCCTGTTGGTGATGTTGGAACGTGCAGCGTCACTACGTGCGACACAACAGGCCGACAACTTACAAGTAGCAGCCCGCCACTCGACAACAATAGCGATAACAACCTTGGCTGCTTGGCGGATGGTGATGGATGAAAACGGTTAGTGATGGGCAGCTGGTGGTGGTGGGTAAGCTATGGTGGGTTGGCTGAAAAAATAAGAAAAGCAATGGTGAAGAAGAGGAAAGAAAAAGAGAAGAAAAGAAAGGAAAATTTGGGGAAAATAAAAATTAGAGATTTTTGGACCATGGTAGTTGTGAAAATTTGAGAAAATAAAATTGAGTGTAGTAGATTTTGAGCAATTAATTGACTGGGTATTTGTATTTTGAGAATAATTTGGGAAGAAAGTAAAGATTGAGGAGATTTTGAAGAATGAAACACTGCATTTTTCTTAGGGAGTTAGGGAAATTAACAAGCAATTAATTAATTGACTCTCATTAATTTCTTCAAAATTTGAATTTCAATTTTTTGCTAAGAAAGAAGAAGAACTTGGTTGAGCTTGAGAGCTTGGGGAAGTGCAGGGAGTTTCATAATATTTTGTAGCCCATTTTTGCCGCTCTGAAAGAAATTGGTGATGTTTGGGATTGTCTTTTAGAACAAAAGAGTGAAAGATTGGAGAATGGAGTTTAAGCTACATGGGCCTTTATTTTACATGCAAATTAGCCTTGGGCTTGACCCAAGCTAATTATATGCGGGGGGACATTATTTGTGTCATATTTGAATTTTTGGCCGAAATATGTTAAGACCATTAAATTAATGACCCAATTTGATTTAATTAAAATTTTGAGGCCCAAAATAAGTGAAAAGCCCGGTTCACATCAGTGCAACTTAATTACTAAGGCAAATGAAGATTTTGGAGATGAAAACAACTGTTCAGACACTGCTTGGGGAAGAAGGCCACGTTTGAAAGTTACGTAAATTTATTTCCCCAAGAATGGTAAACTCTTGAGCTAGAGAATTAATTTGCTGGAAATAAATTCTGCAACTATAAAAAGACACTAGGATCTACCAATCATAAGGACCAATCACCAACATCTACACATAGACAACAATCACCATCAACTCTGACAAATTAAACATTGTTCAACCAAATTTTATTTAGAAAATCTTTAGCAAATTTTCAGTTCTTGTTTAAAACAACTTTCTTGTTAATTTCAAAGAAAATTGTGGTAAAGGCATTTGAAAATCAAGAATTTGTTTGAAAGAAGTCAAATTTTATTTTGAGAAATTAATGCTCTAGCATGCTTACAAAAATTCATCAACAATTTTTTTGGCATGCTTTAAAATTTGGAGAAACAAGTATAATATAGCAAATTACATGGGCAAATTATACACACACACACCATAAAAACATTATTACCGGATCATTATATATTAAACAGGTTATGATAGAATCTTTTTTGTGTTAGGGCGTGCTCTACATAAGGCCTCTAATGGCTCAGCTTTAGGCATTGTAAGCCCTGTACCTTCTTTCATGTCAACTTCCTCTTGGCCAACCCTTTCCCATTCAAAGCATTGGATGAGTGACCCTAAAGTCAAACCAATGACACGATGGGCTAGACCAGCACCTGGACAAGACCTTCTACCCAATCCAAATGGGAATAGCTTAAAACTTTCCCCTTCTCCATTTTCAAATCTTTCAGGTTTAAAACTTAATGGGTCATCCCAAAGTGTTGGATCTCTATGTATAGCCCACGCATTTACCAATACCATTGTGTTGCGTGGCACATTGTACCCTCCAATGGTGCAATCCTGGGATGCTACATGAGGAACTAGAAGTGGGATTACTGGGTATAATCGAAGGGTTTCAAGGATTATCTTCTGAAGATAAGGTAAGTTTGAGAGATGATGTTCATCTAGCAAGCATTCTTGGCCAACTTGGTTGTCTATTTCATCTCTTGCCTTCATCAATGCACCTGGATGGTTTAGTAGGTTAACAATTGCCCATTCTAGTGTCATTGCAGATGTGTCTGTTCCCGCAACTATCAAATTCTGTAAAATATGTAAATATATATTAATAACATAGACTCAAAGTATCAATAGTTTAGATAAAAAATAAATTAAAATTTTTTTTGAAAAAGAAAATTCAAAAAGCAATTACTATTTCTTTTAAACAAACAATGACGTAACAAGTAATACATATATAACTATGATATAACCAACAATGGCATTAGAATAGGCAATGAGATATTTTTAAACTAGAAAATTCATCAAGCTATAATAGTTAGGGACTTTATCCTAAATCAGCAATAGGTTTTGTCCATTAGTCATTTTATTTTATTTTATATTTAAAATATTTGCCATCACTCCTCAAATCCATCCATAATTTTTATTTTACTTTTAATTTAAAAAGAATTCAAAGACGTATTTATTTAGCGGTAGGAGTTTTTTCTTTAAATAAGATCTTAATTTCAGTCATTTTTTATGATGCAATGCCCAATATTCATAAGAGTTTGTGTTGTCTTTGGACAATGATTAAAGAGGCAGATTTCTTCCGAATAGGTAACATCTTCAATTCTATTGTTGAGTTTCGTTTTCTTCAAATTTTTCATATTTCTGGCATTCCAAGGAAAGCTCCCACTATTATTTTTATCATTTGCCCCTTCGGGAATGGCTCAAAGTCAACACTAATGGTTTTTCCTTAGGCTCGCCGAGACTAGCTGGTTCAAGGGCCATTTTTCACAGTACTCCGGGTTTGCCGCCACAAGGTGCTTTTGCCTTCGGTCTTGGCTGTAATTATGCCTTTATAGCTAAGGATTTGGCAGCAATCAAAGTAGCCAAAATTGCTTGGAATAAAGGTTGGCATTCCCTTTAGCTGGAATGTGATTCCATGTACGTGCTTCAAATGTTTAGAACTCATTCCAATCAAGTTCCTTGGGAGTTTAGATAGAAATGGATGAATTATTTGCATTTTGTTTCTCAGATGAGGTTTCGAGTTTCTCATATCTTTAAAAAAGGGAATTCAGTGGCAAACTTATTGGCAAGACATGGCACTTTTGCTTCTTCTTTGCTTTGGTGGGACTCGACACCTTCATTTTGTAATTCTACTATTTCTAATGATTATACTAGAAGAGTTAATTATAGGTTCACTTAGTTTGTTGGGAGATAGGGAAGAATTTTGTCATAAGCTAGTAAGGAAATTTTTATTTAAGTCTATTGCTCAAGCTATCCCAACGTATTCTATAAGTACTTTTCTTCTACTAATCTTTGTTTATAAAGAGTTATAAAGAATTATGAACTCGTTCCGATGGGGCTGAAAGTCTAATTGTAAGAAAAATTATCCATTGGGCATCATAGAATAGATTATGGTATGGTTTTTCATCATCTCCTTTCATTCAACTATATTATGTTAGTGAAGTAGGTTTGTAACTTTATTCATAAACCAAATACTTTGTGTAGTCATGTCATCAAAAAAAAATTCGATCCTCATAGGAGTTTTTTTTAGTTTGAACTTAGGTTCAAATCCAAGTTTTGTTTGGAAGAGTAATTGGAGTTCTAAGCATGATCTCTCTAAAAGGTTGCAGATGGTGGATAGGAGTAGGAATTTGATTAAAGTTTGGTCTGATCCTTAGTTCAGTGGTGATTATCCCTTCAATATGCATACTTCATTGGCTGTAAAATTTGAAGAAATTTTGGTTAGAGATCTTAGAATTCCAGGTATACATGAATAGGATGTACGGTTGCTTTTGGAAATTTTTGTCTATCCTTTGGGCGTCATAGAATAAATTTTTTTTTAGGAAGAAGTTGGATGGTATGGGTTTTCGTCATCTCCTTTCATTCAACTACGTTATGTTAGTGAAGCAGGTTTGTAACTTTATTCATAAACCAAATACTTTATGTAGCCGTGTCATCAAAGCAAAATACTATCTTCATAGGAGTTTCTTTTGTTTGAACTTGGGTTCAAATCCAAGTTTTATTTGGAAGAGTATTTGGAGTTTTAAGCATGATCTCTTTAAAGGTTGCAGATGGTGGATAAGAGTAGGAATTTGATTAAAGTTTGGTATAATCCTTAGCTCAGTGGTAATTATCCCTTTAATATTCATACTCCATTGGTTGCAAAATTTGAAGAAATTTTGGTTAGAGATATTAGAATTCCAGGTATATATGAATGGGATGTACGGTTGTTGTCAGAAATTTTTTTCCTGGAAGATGTCCTGGCAATTATGTGTTTACTGTCTAGAGATGATATTGTGTTTGATCAGATCATATGGCACTGTGATAAGACGGGTTTGTACTCTGTTAGATTCGAGTATAGAGTTATTTTTGACTTTATGATAATGGTGGATAATTATAATGTTAAGATCTGGTGTCAAGTGTGGAAGCTCCCTATTCCAACGAGGGTTAAATTATTTATGTGGAGAGCATGCTCTGACTTTCTTCCAACCTATGATTATCTCTACTTAAAAGAATGAATGTTGAGCATAAGTGTGCTTTTGTGGTGAGTTTGGAGAGCATTTAATGCACTTTTTCTTAGATTGTCACTTTACAACTGATTGTTGGGCTATATCTGGTTTAAATCCCTTGTATTCTCATAGTGATTATTTTTCAGACTGGTTCATTTAGCTGATAAGTTCTTATGATAGGGAAGATAGTGTAAAGTTTTGCATGATTTTATGGGGTATATAGAGATAGTGAAACAATTGGCTTTAGAATAAATAATTGATGTTGGCTGCTTCTGTTGTGAACAATAGTTTGTAATTTCTTAATGGTTGGGTAGTGATGCAGCAACGTGATGATTCTTCTAGGGTGAAGTTGAATCATGTTCATATGGAAAGATGGCAAAGAACTCCATATAACTGGCTAAAGTGTAATATAGATGCATCGGTTCCTCCTAATGGTAACTCAATTGGGTTGGGTGTAGTTCTCAAGGATAGTAATAGTTTGTTAATTATATATGTGCTTTTCAAAAACTATCCGTAATGCATTTATAGTAGTTATTGCAAAAGTTGTTGGTCTAAAGGAGGCATTGAGCTAGTTTAAAAGGAGTGGCTTGACTGATGTAATAGTAGAGTCTTATGCTAAAGCCATAGTGTAAGCACCCAATTTCGGGATGACTAGAGTATGAATGCGACAGAGGACCTGATGATGAAAATAAACATAAAATTTATTTATATTCTTTGGAATGAAAATTATATGTTTAAGCAATAAAATAAATAAATAAATTTTCTTTTTAATTAATTTTCTTTCAACCATAAATTCAATAATAAAGAAAATTATACAAAAATTAATCATTGTCATCAATCTAGTGATTGATGACTAGATTGATGAAAAGAAGGCACCATTTGGGTTAAAAAGGATAGCTTAGAGAGCGCTCTCTCTCCTCTAAGAGTAGAGTTTATCTATGTCTTTATGGCATTATTCATAATCATTGTTCATATTATCTTCATTCTCAGTGTTCTACCTATTAATCTCTACCACTATGAATCGATCCAAACTCTTAAGATATCTCCAGTACTAACTCTTTCATCAATCCCACACTCTAACCTATTGGTTCATCATTTTGTGTTCTCTCCACTACTATCTTATACTCACCCGCATCAGTTGGACAAGCCACCAGATCTAGTTATCATGATCGAATTAACCTCAACAGATGATTTACCTATAGAGGACCTCAAGAATTGGATTGTAGGTAAGATTCTTGGCTTAAAAACTTATTCAACTAATTTGGTTATGCACATCATGCCACAGGAATGGAGTTTTGTTGCTGAATTTAAAGTTCTAGATTTGAAGTTGAAGAATTGGCTTGTAGGTAAGATTCTTGACGTAAAAACACTTATTACAACATATTGTTAATGACATATTTAA
>CATIWM010083197.1:0-12191 GCA_949671775.1 Mallotus repandus | reverse complement strand
AGGAAATGTAAGAATAGATGTTGTGTATGCCACCTGAAGAGAGATAACCACCAAGACCTAGCATCCCTAGCATTTAGAATAGAAAATAATCATGTTGCTATTTTTCTTCAAATAACTTTCCAAATTTCTTGTGAATATTTTTTTTCATGATCGATGATATGAATTTTGATTTTGGCTTACTTGTGTGATATGCATCCTGACAACATTATGCATTATGATATTGATCTGCATGTTTGACATAAATTCAATCCAATTATATTCATTCAACATGGGAACAAATGAAAATTCAAAGAACATTCCTACATCATATAGTACAACTTTTAAGAAGAGAAGAAAATTTGAGAAAATGTAAAAAAAAAAAGAGAAAAAATAAAGAAAAAAGAAATAATGAATAAAGGGTTGATCAGGCTAAAATAAGTGAAATAAAAGTGAGAGAAAATATTCAGTTAGAAAATCCAAAAAAGACTAGCTGATACCAGGAGTTGTATCATGTGATGTAATGAATGTTCTCATTTTTTCCCTAATGAATGAGTAAAGTTGAATTTGAAATTTTTGTTCAAATATTGCATATTCGTCTTTATTGTACTGCATAAGTATCTAAATGGAAGAAATAAAACATAATGTAAGCTAGAGAAATCAGAGCTATGAGATCATTGTTTTAGTTTTGTTTTCTCTTCTTATCATCCTTTGTGATTCATTTTGTAAAGTCTACTGTCCTGTTGTACGTAGAGAATTCAGGTGGCTCTATTCCCAAAGAATACTGATGACCCTAGCGTCACTATCTCTGTGAAAGAAAACTATCAAAAACTGGGGGCCAATTTAGGGCAAAAATAGTAAATATGCATTTAAAGATTGAGGATGGAATTCTAAAGTATGAGAATCAGTAAAAGAATTCTAGGGGTAGAAATAAGTAAATAGTAAGAGCAAGAGCAAAAAAAAAAAAGTTCAACAATCAATCATAAGCTTTAGTGTCAGGCTATAAACTCCACCTTTCAAGCTGGTCATATGTCTGACAAACTGTATCAGAAGCTCTAGCACCAGAACTACCATCATTGAAGCATCCATCGCTTAAAGCTGCAAGCTGTTGACAAAGCACCTTGTTCTCACATTCTAAGTTACGAGTATAACTCAGCTCCAAACAAAAGACCTATTAGGGTCATGCATATCATACACATCATACATATACTTACATACATCTGTTGTGAAATAATTTCTTTTCCTAATAAAATTTTTTTAGGCAGGTCAAGGTTGCATAAATACTCTACTACTAACATTAAAAATTAGTGTTGTAAAAGTGCAGGAAGGTAGTCAGAGTATGGAGTAATAGGAGTGACATTGTGGGTCTATTCAATGAGGAAATATCACCGATAGTGGTACTCTTAGAAGCCTCATCCTAGATAACCTCAAAAGGTTATATAGAAGGTTCAAGTTCCTCAGACTCAACATCTATCTAAGGAAGAGAAGTTACTCCCACAAATTGTAAAGGAAAAAGATAGTTTTGAATGTATCTCTGATAGCTATGAAAGCGTTCAAGTAAGGATGAAGCATCGAATCCCTGGAGAGCTTCTCTCAACTCATGACTAGTCAGAGCAGAGCACCACAACATCAAAATCGATATAAGGTATGAAATGCGATGATGAGAATATCCAACATACTATCGATACACACTACATGCTGACCCTAAAAGGGCAGAATACATTCGAAACTTAAAAAGAATGCACTCTAAAACTATTTTGATCATAAAATAAGACCTCTAACTACCTTTTTGTAGGGAATGTCAGAAGACAAATGATATTCTTTGTCATAGCATCAATGACAATAACAGGAGGACAAACTCAGCCTTTTGCCATAACCTCAATAATGAAGTATCAAGACCCCGGTGATCAAAGTCATCACCACCATAATCAAAAGGGAAGAGTGCAAAATAATGAAGTTGCATTCTAATAAAACTTCTTTACATGCAAACATACCAGACTAACTTATGGTATTTTGTGCAGGGAAAATAAAAGGGAAAGAAGAAGGAGAAAGGAAGCAATATGATAGTAAGAACAAGCAAGAATGCAAATACCAATCGCTCATCAAAACTCTGTGTGATAAACATCCTGACAAGTGTTTAAGGGAAGTAACAAAACTTTATCCCTTTAGTTTCTATGATAAAGTGCATCCTCAAAAAATATAAAAATAAAAATAAAAATAAAAATAAAAAAACACAAAAAAAAGGAAATTTTCACAAATTGAAAGTAAATTCTTCCATTTCATGAGATCATGTGCAAAAAAACTTATCTTATGAACTTTGATCATAAGGGCTCTCTTTTATTAGCCTTGTAGAGTTCAGATGTTCGATTGACAATCTTGTGCTGAGAGTTTTTAAACTCTAATCAATTTAATGCTTGCTTTGCACCCGAACAAAAGGAAGAATAGGCAAAAATAAAAATTGTAGATTTACAGTATAAATTGTTTGAATTTTAGAGTATCATTTCAGTCTTTAGAATAATAATTATGCATTCAATCTACTCCAATGCTCGAATGAGTGTGAGTATAAAATCCCTTAATGGTATCCACACTAAGTAATACAAGAAAGGCGAGGGAATACTAAGAGGAGAATGGAAATAAGAGCAAGCACTTTTAATATACTCCAATGCTAAAAAATGAGTAAGAGTATCAATGTGAATCTTCTGGCGATATCCACACTGAGTAATACAGGAAAGGTGGGGGAATACTAAAAGAGGACCACGTTAAAAGTTGCTCTATTTACTCCAATGCTCTTTAAGAGTATGAGTATCTGAAGGACCTTTCCAACGGTATCCACGCTGAGTAATATAAGAAGCGCGGGGGAATACTCGGATAAGGAAGTAACACACAAAAATAAATCAAAGATTGTTTTAATGCTCAGAATTCTATCAGTTTATGCTTAATGTCCACAAGTTTTGTTTATCAAGTTCTCCCTAAATTTAGGTGTAAAAGTTAGCTCTTCACTTGGTAAAATAATACGCTCTCAGCATAAAATGGTTAACAATACTTCTGACTTTGTGAATTGCAAATAAATGATAGCCATCAAAATCAAAATTAGTTAGATTCATTGAATGCACATTATCTTGTGATAAATTGATGAATTTGCTCAATTATTATGTACTTTTGTATAATTATCATGTTGAAACTAACTTCAACTTCAACAAGTCTTCAGGAATTTTGAATCCAAAAGAAGATGCCCAACATATAGAATCAGCACCAACATTATCAAGTCAATCAAGGTCAGCAAGTAATAAAGGTAGCTGATCAAGGTCAATCAATAAGAATTCAAAGTCCATCAGTAGAGAAATTTCAGCCAGAACTCAAAACAATCAGCAAAAATTCAAAATTAGTTTGCAAAAATTCCAATCAGTCGGCACAAAGAATTCAAGCACTCAAATCAAGCTACCAAGGATAAAAAATCATGAGTAGTTATGGATTGCAGCATCAAAATTGGGCAATGGAAGGATCGCAGAAAAATCCAAAAAAAGTAACTTCTGCATTTGCATTTCATTATATGTTACACAGTAGCTATAACAACATTTTGAATTCACTCTAGCTAGACACTACACAGTAGTTATAGCATTACTTTGCTAGACATCCCACAAGGAATATAGCGAAACTCATCAATAATTTTTCTAGACGTCCCACAGGGAACATAGCAAATTCATCAATCACTTCGCTAGACGTTCCATAGGAAATATAGCAAAACTTTCAAAACACAGTTTACTAGACGTCCTATAGAGAATATAGTGCAATCAGCTAGACACTACACAGTAGTTATAGCATCACTTCGCTAGATGTCCCACAGGGAATATAGCAAAATTTATCACTTAGCTAGACATCCCACAAGGAATATAACTAATTTCACTTCACTTAAACATTCCACAGGAACTATAGTGGAATTAGGTAGACACTACATAGTAATTATAGTATAATTTAGCTAGACATCCCACAGGGAATATAGCAAAATTTATTATATAGCTAAAAGTCCTATGGGGAATATAGCTAATTTCACCTCACTAGACGTCCCACAGGTAATATAGTGTAATCAGCTAGACACTACAAAGTAGTTATAACATCACTACTATCTTCAAATCACTTTTTTCACTAGACATCCTATAGGGAATATAGTGCAATTAGCTAGACAGTACACAGTAGTTATAGCATCACTACTAGACGTTCCATAGGAACTATAGCACATCTTTAAATCACTTTTTCACTAGACATTCCATAGGGATTATAGTGAAATTTACTTTAGCGTTCTGCATGATGTTGCACACCATCATAAGCATCGATCACAAACAGAAGTCTCAAGATACCCAGATAAGTGTCATAACTCTTTGCTTTTGAAATTCTATGCTTATTTGTTTTGTCGCAATTTGTCAAGTAAACAACGATAAAGGGGGGCAACTATAAGCACCCAATTTCGGGATAGTCGATTATGGATGTGACAGAGGACCCGGTGTTGAAAATAGACTATGAAATTAGATTTATTGGATCTGATTTATTAGTTTTAGACTGAATTGTAATTTTTTTAGGATTTGTTTTTAAATTTAATTTAATATATTTTTCTTTTAGTATATAAAATATTTTCCAAAAAAAATCTCAAAATGAATTTTTAAAAGAAAATTCAAAAAAATAATAAGAAAATTCAAAAATTAAAAGAGAAAAAAAACCAAAAAAAAGAAAGAAAGAAGGATGGGATGGGCCAACTTCTGCCCAGAGCAATTCAAATTGTTAAATGAATTGCAAAGTTATTTTTATTGCCACACGGATGGCCATGTTTGGCCAAAAGAATTTGCAAGCGAACTTAACTTATTTTTGGTCAGAGAATTATATTCCCGATCGAAAATCTATATTTCCAATCGGAAATATAGATTTCTGGTCGGAAATTGATGTCCCGCAATTATTTTTTACTTTTCTTTTCTTTTTTTCTTATTTTATTTATTTATTTATTTTCATTTTTATTATGATTTATTCATTTCATTTAAATTTTGATTAGTTGTTATTTGTTTTATGTGATAAGTATACTGATAATTATTATTTTATTAGATAAATAATTAAGTAAAATTTTATGTTATCTTGTACCCAACTTAGGGTTACAAGATGTGTCTCTTCTAAATACGTGATTAACTCACTTCACAACAAAAAAGGCAGAGGCTCCCTTAAGCTAGTTTATTGATTTTATGCGGTAGAGTTCCTGATTTTTGGATTTTAGAAAGTTTTTTACGTAGTTTTCAATAAAGAGGCTCCTAACTTTCGATTCAATTTTCTACCTCTTCTTTTTAATTTTTTTAGTTCTTGACCATAATCAGATCCAATTAAAACTAAAGCCACAAAAATAATAAAAGCCACAGGCTTTCATTAACGGTAACAATCCTTCTGAGGGGAATCAGTACTACACCATTCTCATACATCTTCTTTCTCTTTTCTTTTCATTTAATTTTATTATTTTATTTAATTTTCTTTATTTTTTATTTTTAATTAATTCTAACCTCCTTTTTTTAATTTTGTTTTATGTTTTTTTGGGGATGAACAAATTATTGAATTGAGAAAATCCATGAAGATCCATGGAATACCATGGATTAAATCCCTGTGGAATTTTACATAGTCTTTTTTATTTTATTTTTTGATTTTGTGTTGTTTTTATGTTTATTTTCTTTTATGGGTTGTATTATTATTTTAATTTAATTTTTAGTAGATTATTGTAATAGCCCTAATAGTGGGAATAGTGAAGTCCTATATGTGTGTTGTAGATTTTATTTTAATTAATTGATTAGTAATTAGAGTTTCAATTGGGTAAGTAATTAAAATCAATGGTTATAGATATAATTAGGGTTTTCATTAAAATTGAATTAGATTTAAGTGTATAGAATTAACGGTGCTTGTTAATTATTTTATTTGTTTGTTAATTAATTTGATCTTTAGGCCCATAATTAATTAAAATTAGGTTAGAAATCATGCTGTGTGTATTTGATTGTTATTTGCTTTTTTATTATTTTGGGCTTTTTATATTTTTTATTCGTTTTGGGCACCAAGCCCACGTTATTAACATAATTAATTAATATACTTTAAAATTAATTTAGGCCCATTTAGGTTAAATTAGACTAAGACCCATTTTAATTAATAAAATAAATTTAGACTTAGCTCAGCCCATTAATTTAGTATTTCTAAAATAAATAGTTTTAAGATCATTTCATTTAAATTAAAATAAGTAGAATTAGACCCATTAAATTAAATCCATTTTTCTTTTAAAATTTGGTAGACTTAGGCCCACTTTTTTAGAATAAAAACTTGATAGACTTAATCTTATTAAATTAATTAAAATGTAGGATCACTCTTAGTTCCATTTTCATTTTGTAAATAAAAATGTAGAATTAGCTAACTGTAATTAAAATCAATATAGATTAGACTAACTTAGGGACATTTCGCCTTATGAATGCATTTTTTATATGTAATTTCATGACTAGTTGCCTTGGTGCTAGATGGATGTTCAATTAGGGTTTATATGAAATTGCATGTAATTAGAGAATAAGATCGTAAATCATAAACAAATTCTAAATGAACATGAGACTAAAAGAAGTTGGTATTCCGTACCCAAAATTTTTTGGTTGTGGTGCTAACTCTCTTTTAGAGAATCGAGTTACCACCACCTTCGATTTGTCCCAGTTATTACCCTGGGTGGCGACTCCTCATCCCCACACCATGTCTTTGTGATATGGTTAGTGTGTTCCCTAGAGCCCTGAGCTCAAACAGTGTCGCGGATGCTAAAACCGTGGACGCGTGCTAAACCCCGCCGTCTATAAGAATCTTTGTCCCTCATGAGGTTATCAAGCATTAAGTTGATTAAAATTTAGGAATCTCAACTTGTAGTTACTGATCAAAGTCGGGAAATTTTGAAAGCTTCATCAAGGTGAGTGTAGACGGCGGGGTTTAGCGCGCGTCCAAGATTTTAGCAACCACGACACTGTTTGAGCTCAGGCTCTAGGGAACACACTACTATATCATAAAGATATAGTGTGGAGATGAGGAATCACCACCCAAGGTAATAACTGGGACAAATCGAAGGTGGTGGTAACCCAATTCCCTAAAAGAGAGTTAGCACCACAACCAAGAAATTCTGGGAACAGAATACTAACTTCTTTTAGTCTTATGTTCATTTAGAATTAGTTTATGAATTACTATCTTATTCTCTAATTACATGCAATCTCATATAAACCCTAATTGAATATCCATCTAGCACCAAGGCAATTAGTTATGAAAGAGCACATAAAAAATGCATTCACAGGGCACAACATCCCTAGTTAATTCTAAACTATATTGATTTTTATTTAAATTAGCCAAGTCTACATATTTTATTTACAAATGAAATGGAAACTAAAGGTGGGCCTACAAGTTTATTAATTGGTAAGCTATATCTACAAATTTTAATTCTAAAGAAATGGGACTAAGTCTACTATTTTAAAGAAATGGATTTGATTGAGCTTAAATTAATAGGCCTAGTTCTAATTAATTTTAAATTAAATGAAGTGATCCTAAATCTATTTTGTTTTTAAAAGAAATGTTTTAATGGGCTAAACTAAGTCTAAGTTGAATTTTAATTAACCAAAGAAAATGGGCATAAATCTAATTAACCTAAGTGAGCCTAAATTGATTTTAAATTTAATTAAACCTAAAACCAATTTAATAGGCTATTAATTAAGTGAGTTAAAACCTACACGTGGGCTTGAGGCCCAAAACAAATAATAAAAATATAACAAGCCCAAACAAACAAAATAAACATATAATAAATCAAACATGCATAGTTGTGATTTCTAACCCTGAATTGATTTACATGTAACGTGAATTAATATAAAGCCACCATTGATTTTATTAAGGTATTACCTAATAAACCTAAATTAATCTAATTAATTTTAAAGTGTGCAATAAAGTAAAGATTTCACTATGTTCCCACTATTGGGGCTATTACAATGATCTACTGAAAATAAAAATAAAAATTAATTACAAACCCAAAAATAATATAAATAAACATTAAAAAAATAACACAAAAGAGGAAAACACATAATAATGAAAAATAATAAAAAATGAATAAAATCTACGTAAGAAAACTAATACATATTTATATCCATGGCATCCCATGGATCTTCATGGTTCAATATCACATCAACCATGTGTTGTTTATGATTTCCCCTCCAACGCCAAGAACGAGCAAAATATAGGAAACACAAAAAAAATTATTAGAAGAAGAAATTCAAAAAAAGTAATAAAATTAAAAAATAAAATAAAATAGAATGAACAAAAATAAATAAAATAAAGAAAAGAAGAAGAAGCAGGATGCAGATATGTGATGCTATTTGATTTGCTCCTCAGAGGGTTAATTGAATCATTGTTCTTAAGTGAAAATAGGATCAATGGATTTGATTTTTTTTTTCAAGCTTGATTACTACGGCTTTTAGTTTAAAAGGACGTCAAAATTAGAACAAAAAAAATTAGAACATAGAACCAAGGTTTTTTTTTCCTCTTAGCTTTTCCTCAAAAGAAAATCCTCCCCTTCTTTCATGAGAATGAAATATCTTTTTTATATCCCAAAATGCTAACCTCCTCTGACCCCAAAAAAATAATAATCACAGGAGATAGAGATAGGATTTTTTAATTTTCAAAATCTGTTCAAAATGACCTGATAATACATATATCAGGATTATTTTATTTTTTATTTAATATCTACATTTATCTTTTATTAAATTTTGGATCAATTAGAATCCAAGAAAAAAATTAATTAAAAATAAAAAAAACACCGTGATTGGAACTGTGCAATTCTGACAAGAAAGAATTACGAAATGACTCTTAAAAGAATTAAAAATTTACAATTAGGTCCTTGAAAATGTCGCAATTTTGTCCTAAGAATTAAAAATCAAAATACAAAGACCTGCTTTTAGGTAGATTTTCATCATTGGAGTCCTTGTCGCATCCATGCACTACTATCCCGAAATTGGGTGCTTATAGTTGCTCCCCCTTTGTCGCTGTTTGCTTGTCAAATTACGACAAAGCAAATAAGCACACAATTTCAAAAGCAAAGAGTTAGGATACTTACTTGTGTATCTTGAGACTTCCATTTATGATCGATGCTTATGTTGATGTACAACATCATACAGAATGCTAAACCAAATTTTACTATGATCCCTGTGGGATGTCTAATGGAAAAGTGACTTGAAGATGCGTTATAGTTCTTGTGGAACATCTAGCAATAATGCTATAACTATCATGAAGTTTCTAACTAATTGCACTGCAGGGACGTATAGTGAAAAGGTGATTTGAAGATGCGCTATAGTTCCTGTGGAACATCTAGCAATGAAATTAGCTATATTCCTTATGGGACGTCTAGCTATGTGATAAATTTCGCTATATTCCCTATGGAACGTCTAGGGAAGTGATTGATTTTCACTATATTCCCTGTGGGACGTTTAGTGAGGTGAAATTTGCTATATTCCCTATGGGACATCTAGCTATGTGATAAATTTCGTTATATTCCCTATGGGACGTCTAGCGAAATGATGATATAACTATTGCATAGTGTCTAGCTGATTGCACTATATTCCCTGTGGGATGTCTAGTGAAAAAGTGATTTGAAGATGTGCTATAGTTCCTGTGGAACGTCTAGCAGTGATTGATGAATATTGTTATATTCCCTATGGGACATCTAATGAAATGATGCTATAACTACTGTGTAGTGTCTAGCAAAAAGAGATTTTGAAAATGTTGTTATAGCTACTGTGTAGTATATAACAAAGTGAAATTGAAATTGAGTTATAGCTACCATGTAGCTTCTAACAGAATGAATTTGTGGTTTATGTTATAGCTACTGTGTAGTTTATAACGAAATGCAAATGCAGAAGTTAAATTTTTTTTTTGGATTTTATTGCAATCCTTTCATTGCTCACTTTTGATGTTGTGGTCCATAACTTCTCATGAATTTTTTACTTTTGGCTGCTTAATTTGAGTGCTCGAATTCTTTGTGTTGATTGCTTTGAATTTCTGGCTGATTGACTTTGTATTTATCTACTAGTGGACTTTGAATTCTTACTGATTGACTTTGATCAGCTAGCTTCGTTGCTCGCTGACCTTGATTGACTTGATAGTGTTGGTACTGATTCCATATGTTGGGCATCTTCTTCTGGATTTGCAATTCCTGAAGACTTGTTGAAGTTGAAGTTAGTTTGAGCATAATAGTTTCACAAAAGTACATTATAATTTAGCAAATTCATCAATTTATCATAAGATAATGTGCATTCAAACAATCTCATTAAATTTGATTTTGATGGCTATCATTTATTTACAATTCGCAAAGCCTGAGGTATTGTTAACCATTTTATGCTGAGAGTGTATTATTTACCAAATGAAGAGCTAACTTTCACGCTTAAATTCAGGGAGAACTTGCTAAATAAAATTTGTGAACATTGAGCATAAATAGATCAAATTCTGAATATTAAAATAGCCTTTGAGTTTTTTATGTGCTTTTCTTCCTTATTCTTGTATTTCCCCACGTTTCTCATATTATTCAACGTGGATACCATTAGAAAGGTCCTTTGGATACTCATACTCTTAAAGAGCATTAGAGTAAATAGAGCAACTTTTGACATGGTCCTCTTTTAGTATTCCCCCACCTTTCTTGTATTACTCAGCGTGGATATTTCCAGAGGATTCACATTGATACTCTTACTCATTTCTGAGCATTGGAGTATATTAGAAGTGCTTGCTCTTATTTTGATTCTCCTTTTAGTATTCCATACTCTTACTCATTCGAGCATTGGACTAGATTAGATGCACATTTATTATTCCAAAGACTGAAATGATACTCTAAAATTCAAGCAATTTAAACTGCAAATCCACATATTTTATTTTTGCATATTCTTCCCTTCATTCGGGTGCAAAGTAAGCTTTAAATTGATTAGAGTTTAGAAAGTCTCAGCACAAAATCGTCAGCCAGACATCTAAACTTTGTGAGGCTAATAAAAGAGAGCCCTTAAGATTAAAGTTCATAAGATAAGTTTTTTTGCACATGATCTCATGAAATGGATGAATTTACTTTGAATTTTTGAAATTTTTTTATTACATTTTATCACAGAAACTAAAGGGATAGATTTTTGTTACTTCCCTTGAACACTCATCAAGATGTTTATCACATGGGGTGATATTTTGATGAGCAATTGGTGTTTGCTATCTTGCTTGGTCTTTTGTTCTGCCAATTATTTCTCCTTCTTCATTCCTTTTTATTTTCTCTACACAAAATACCACAAGTTAGTCTGGTCTATTTGTAGGTAAAGAAGTTTTATCAGAATACAACTTTGTTTGTGCTCCTCCCTTTTTTATTGTGGTGATGATATCTCTGATCATAAGGGTCTTGATACTCTATCATTGAGGTCATGGCTTATGGTTGGGTTTATTTTTGTCATTCCCATTGATGCTATGACAAAGAAGATCATTTCTCTTCCTGACATTCCCTGCAAAAAAGGTTTAGGAGTTAGAGGCCTTATTTTATGATCAAAAAAGTTTCAGAGTGCATTCGTTATAAGTTTCGAGTGCATTCTTCCCTTCTTTAGGCTGACGCTTCTATCACTGGTATGCTAGATCTTCTCATCATCACATTTCTGACCCATATCGGTCCTAATGTCATGGAGTTTTATTCTGACTAGTCAAGAGTTGAGAGAGGCTATCCATGGATTCAATGCTTTATGTTTTCTTGAGTAGCCTTATAGTTGTCGTTCAGGAGTATCTCCTGGAGCAAATCTTTATTGACCTATCTGAGGTATGCTCTTCATCACTTTTCTTCTGTTACTCCTCACGTTATTGACTATCTTTTGCTTTTCAACCTGTGTGAGTAGGTTATCCGCTTACTGAAGCTCCAGGCGATATTTTAGATGATGCTCTAAATAGAGCTTTAGATATGAATGTTGAATCTGAGCCTCTTTGTCACACCTCGTCTCACGTAGCCCGAGATGGACGTTTAAAAGCCAACCATTCAACAAGGATTTAATTTAATCAAACTATATATATTAATTATAATTATATTAGTTAAAAGAATTAAAATAAGCTTGAGGTAATTATGTAATTGAAAATGACAAAACCTCCTTGTAATTTGATGAATTTATGATTGATAACTATAATACAAGATTATTTGGTAA
>CATIWM010083159.1:0-48500 GCA_949671775.1 Mallotus repandus | reverse complement strand
GCATCCAATTCCTATTCAAATTAGGATTGGAATTCAGATTAGGATTATATTTCAGCTTTATATTTCAGCTTTCCTTCTTAAGTTAGGAGTATATTTTAGCTTTCCTTATTCAATTAGGCTTTTATATTTTCTTGTTTAGTTTCTTCTAATATTAGTTTTCCTTATTGTTTTAGGATTTACTTCAACTAGTATAAATAAGGATGCCTAGAAGGAATTCTATGCATTGTATTTTGTTTTAATTTCAATTCTAATAATAATTTAGAGGCTGTTTACTCTAATTATTTTCTGGTTCCAACCCTAATCATCTATTCTACTTCTCCCGCTGCGTCATTCATACTGGGCATTGCAAGATAGAACACAAACACAAAGATATAAACCAAACGATAAAGGCCTTAAGATCATATGAAATGATTCACTAATTATGCGCATCTATGATCTATTTCTAGTAATTACAATAGGCTATTAGTGATGCCCAAATTAGCTCCCTCCAAAATCAAAATTATTAAAATAGCGTTCGGACTCTGAATTAAAAAACACATACATTTGATCTAGCTGTTTGTTGACTTCCTCAACGTCCTCTAGATCAGTAAGCAGCTGACGCACAATCGCGCCATAGGTTAATGTAAACAGCTCTGCATTCTGCACAAATTCCAATAAAAGCATTTCTCATTTGGAGGCATCGAGAAAGTATAGAAAATCAAAAGCATCCGGAAATTCAATCGGAATTGGAAACAAATTAAACGAATGATAAGTTAAGATGGTAGAATTATGTGTGAGTGTTCTCTTTTTTTTCCTGTTTGATTTGTGAGAAAATGAAAAAGGTCAAGAAAGAAAGAGAAATTATATGGTACTTACGATGCGTTCATTACTAGCGAAGATTGCATCGCCGGAACGGGGAGTAGCTGGAGCCATTGCTATTTTATTGAGCTATTGAGCGAAACTGCAATTCTCACCGATCAAGTATAAGTGAAGAAATGGCGATATGCGTTTCCGCTTGCACCAACAAATTGAGCCCAATCACCTCTTTTTTTTTTTTTTTTTTTAGCTAGTGGTTACTTCTTAACACGGCCACAAGCGAGGAGACGGGATAGATTCTTGATTTCCTCAATGCGATATGGTGACATATTTTACCACTTGACTGGTGGGGAATGACTCGACCTTTTTCTAATTAACATATAAAAACATGATAAATGCAAAAATATTTTAATATATGCAAAATTATATGTGTGAGTTATAATTTAATATTTTTATAAATTTTTATATTTTATTATATTACGATATATTTTAATGTATTAAAAATAAATTATATATATATATATATATATATTGAATAATTTAAATATTTATTAATAAAAGTAAAATTAAATTAATTAAAATATAATTTTAATTTAATTAAAAATTTATTTTTTATTTTAATTAGATTAGTTTTTATTTTAATTCTAATAAAAATTAAATTAATTAAAACATAATTCTAATTTAATTGAAAATATATTGCCTATTTCCTATCTTATCTCTATCAAAAATTTTAATTTAATTGAAAGTATATTTTCTATTCCAATTAAGTTAACTTCAATTTTATCTCTAATAAAAATTAAATTAATTTAAAAATAATTTAAACTTAATTGAAAGTATATTTCTATTTTTATTAGGTTAACTTTTATTTTATCTCTAATAAAATTAAATTAAATTAAATTAATTATAATATAATTATAATATAATTGAAAGTATGTTATTCTAATTAGGTTAACTGTTATTTTATCTCTAAAAAATTAAATTAATTAACATATAATTCTAATTTAATTGAAAGGATGTTTAAAATTTAGCAAAAAAAGAGTTAAAATTAGATTAATTAATATTTGTCATTTAATTATTAGTTGAACTTAAAAAATTGAATTAAATTAATTTTTTATTAAATAAAAGTATTAGTATTAAGAATATTGAAGAAACAAAGTGTCATAATTCAAATAAAATATTTACTAAAATTGTAATAAATTATAAATTTAATGTGGTTGTAACATTTAAATTGTTATATAAAGAAAATATAACTTTTATTATTTTTAAATTTTTATTAAAAAATAACTAATAAATTTTTATTATCTTATGATTAATTATGACCATAATTTTTTTATATGAAATTAATTTTAGAGTTGAGAAAAATTAATTATAAAAAATATCAAGGAATATCATATAATTATTTAAATAAAAGATTTATTAAAATTGTAATGAATGATAACTATATTAAGTTAACATTAAGTTGACATAAATAAATAATATTGTTATTATTTTTAATCTTTTATTTAATTATAATAATATGTTTAATATATTATTTACTATATATCATGAATCTAAATAAAATTTGTTCACGCGTGGTATATATATATATATATATGAAGGGGAGGGGGGACAAGTAAAATTATAAAAAGGTCTTCACTCATTATTATATAAAAATTTGATAATTTAGTCATTTACTAATAAAATAAAATAAAATTAATTAAAATATAATTTTAATTTAATTGAAAGTATATTTCCTAATTTGATTAGGTTAGCTTCTATTTTATCTCTAACAAATATTATATTAATTAAAATTTTAGGAGTAATTTTGTTAAGAATATATATTTTTCTATTCTAATTAGGTCTACTTATATTTTATCTAATATAAATCAAATTAAATAATATAATTGTATAAGTCTTACAAAATTAAATTTAATAAGTAAATAATTAAAATCAAAATTAATAAATTTTATAAAATAATTAATTATGCTTTTATTGTTGTATATTGTAGTATTTGTTATAATGGTAGATTATAGGTTCTATGTGTGAGCAACATGTATAATACTGCTATTATGTTAGGTGTTTTTTATGTAAGGAAGATTAGGTGTAATTCCTTTGTGGCATTTTGATAATTAACAATTTCTGTTTGTAATTCCACTCGTAGACTATTTTTAAAGTGTCTAACTTGTGCTTGAAATATGTTAAAGAAATTGCACAAAAAATTCTGTTGATAGCATTTGCAATTCGAGGCTACAATAATAGTGAACATAAGCTCAAGATATAGCAAGATGATATGAGAGTCGTTTTCTCTCAAATGAATAGTAGTGTGGTGCAGCTGCAGCTGCTCCATTTTATGGTTCTTAATCTAGTCCTAACTCAGTTTAATCCTCCTAACCCACACAGCCATAACCACCATGGTCACAACCCGTCTTCTCTAGCATCTACTCTTGTTCCCAAACCCAAACAAATAAACCATCTCCACCGTAGCTATGAGTCCAGCCATGAAAATGGTGCTAATGACAAGACTATCAACCAAACTCTGCTCAACTATGGAGCTAAGAATCGAGCTTGTTCAAAATTCCAATATCCTCCTGAGTACTTGGCAGCTCATCCTACAGAAGTTTCGTTTATGGAAGCTAAACCCACGGAAGCTCCTCTAGAGTCTCTGCTCTGTGGTTCCATTAACAAATCCATTAACAGATGCACATCTTTAGGCTTTAACATGGCCACAAAGTCCAATATGTGTGGCTCTCTCTTCCTCATGGCTAAGAACACTCATGGTTCCTGGATTCATGAGGATCCTCTGCGAAATGCAGTGCATCATTGTCATATGTTGTATTTTATTTCAGTGAGAAGTTTCTAATGACTAATGCCTTCTTTCATGCAGAGTCTAAAAAGTATCCAAACTCTTTTGTGAAGCATGAAAGCAATGCAGATGTACCATGAACCCTTGTAGATACTCTGCAGAAAACTATCCAGCATTTGCCCGTGTCCATGGAGGAAGGTCCAATTTTATACCGCATATCTAGCTGCATCATGAAGCCTGCCCAGATAGAGGAGCAGGGTACTAAGATGGAGCCTACAATGGCTCTCACCTCCCTTAAAGATACATCTCTTAATACTGCTTGTTCACCAGCTGAGCGCCCTCGTCCAGTCATGCTAGGACCGTCACTGCAGTAACCCTCTATTAACCCAGCTTCGTCTATGTTAGAGGTAAGTAATCCTCACTAACTTCCTTTTGAGGCTGTTGTTGTTTGTTCTCTGGCCAAGTGCAAGAAGCAAGAAACGGTGAAGGCTGGTACCACTGACAATGTTAGGCGGCACATGCAGGACAATAGTGAAAGGAACAACCTGGCAGCAGAAGTTACACTGCCTACTACTGATGACATGTCTACCATACGGAATGGAGAAAATCAGCATCTACTTGTTCAACAGCCCCAAGTGGGCTTCTCTTCATATCTCAGTGATGACCCATGTAGCAACTTTGAACTTGTTTGTAAGGCTGATAATGTTTCTGAGCCCATGACTATAGCTAGAGCTCAGTTTGCTTGCTTTTTACTCCTGCTCTATAGCTTCATGCTACTAGTTGTTAAATTGCTGAAGACCTTCTTGATAGAGGTCTTGAATATGTTTGCTTGTATCCTTGGTTAATCTTGTTTAATGAATCTTATCTTTCAAAAAAAAGAAAAAATTACAAATTTGGTGTCTCAACTTTTGTGATTTTTCTATTTGAGTGTTTGAAATTTTTTTTGTTTTTGCAATCAAGTGTCTGAACTTTAGAAAAGCATACCAATGTAGTGTCTCCGGCCGATTTAATGTTGACTGAGTGCTCAATCAGATCAAACGGGATCCACTTTTATCCCAGTCATTAACCATGTCATTTGCCACAGGTGTTGCATTATTTAAAGGACAAAATTACCCTTATTCAACCACCTTCACTGTCTGCGGCAGAAGTTAATGTTGAGGTTATTTTGTCAATTTATAATCTTTAATAAGGTTAATTTTGTCCTTTAAATAATGCAATACACATGGCACATGATATGACTAATAACTGGGATAAAAGTGGGTCATGTTTGATCTAACTTAGCACCCAGTCAACATTAAATCTGCTGGAGATACTACATTGGTATGTTTTTCTAAAGTTCAGACACTTGATTGCAAAAAAAAAAAAAGTTCAGACACTCAAATAGAAAAACCACAAAAGTTGAGACACCAAATTTATAATTTTTCCAAAAAAAAATAGTGACCATAAGTAACATAATCTAAAAATCCAAGCTATATGTAACATGTTATACAAAACACTTAAAAAATAGGCAAATTGAACCTGCCAAGAATATCATATAACATTGATAGCATTTATCCCATTAACTTGTTCAATTTTCTGCCAAAAATATAACAATAAGTTCCTATGGAACTTGGTTTAATACTAATAAAGTCAAGTTCCTCTAGAACTTTTTTATGAAGATGCAAATATAATTAACATTTTAATTGATCCAAATGTTCCCAAAAAAACCCAAAACACATGTTCTTTCTCTTCTTTATATGCTGCCTAAAAAAACACTAGTTCACATTATTAAAAGTAGTTAATTGACTTGTTACTTTCCCTTATTCTTCTACTGTCTAATTTGTTTCTTCCTTTCTTGATGTAATTGTGATGAAGTTATAGCAGATTGTCCTCTCCAATATAGTCCTGGATGTTGAAATGGCAAATCAGTAGCGTGTGTAAGTTGGCTTCCATCTCTTGTAAATTTGATGGTCCTTGTAAACTGTGATATGTTGATTGAGCTTTGACTCTTCCTCCTTATCTACCTAAGCTCATTCTCACAAGGAATTGGAAACCTTCTTTCAGGATCAACATAGTGTCTACTGACATTCTTATCACTAGGTATAAGCACTTGTTCAGTCACTAATCTAAGCTTAACAACATAATTAAAAAACACAGAAATCAACATTTAACCTAAGTCCATCAATTCAGTTTCTCAAACCAATTAAACAATAAATAAACAGCAAATATACAACAATTAAACAACATATGTAATTATAGAATATGCATAAACTTACATTCAATGTTGTTTCTCCAGTGTTTAGATTTAGATAACATCTATGTCCAGTTGGGCCTTGCCCTCTACTATCACTTCGTACACTCTGTCTTGAAGGTCTAGTGGAATTAGGTGTTTGGTTAGCACTAATGTCTCCTTGTTATGCCTATAAATGCAAGACCATCATTAATGCATATTTGAGAAAAAGCAAATCAAATATCATGGATAAATACACTCACATTTGACTCTTTGTTAGGGCATTTAGACCTGTTATGCCCTTGTTTTTTACAGCTGATATATTTTTATAGAATTCCACTCTCAGACAACTTGATTGATGAAGGATTTTTCTTATATGCAGACCTGGTCCTTTTTTGCCTTAGTCTACCAAGCAGGGGTTTCATAAGTGGTGGTTCAATGGCATGCTTCATAATTTGCTCATTTCATAAATAACTTTTCCTGGTACGACTACAGAGGCAACTAATAGGTTGCATTGTATCTGGATTGATGGTATCAATTTGAAATGTGTGACTATGGATTCATCTTCAAGTAGTACATAGCACATATTGTATAGGCACATGGGATACTGGTGAGTTCTTATACCCTATAAGTGCATAATTTTCTCTCCATAAGCATATTATGCTTATCATTACCCTTACCAATCTCAAACCAGTCATCTCTATTGAAAACCACAAATGTACCTACAAAATCTTCTTTATTTTCATGAAATAATGCCCTGCCACTCGGACTCCAGTCATTAGCTTACTTCTCTACAGCATTTTTCTTCTTAGCAATTCTTCTCATTACTTGAAGCATTCTAAAATGTTGCTATCAACAATCTAAGTTGACTTCTGTTACTAAAAAAATGCCCTACACCAATTGTGTGGGAGAAATTTCAATAAATCTTATACAGCTTTCTTACTCAAATCACCAATCTTTTATAAATTCTCAAAAAATTGTTCAAGAAAGGTACTTCATGCACAGACCCAGAATAGCTTCCTAAATTCACCTCTTCCCCATGTTCTTGACTAATTTATGTATATATATTGAGCATACCATCTATGCTCTGCTTGGGACAAGATAGTTTGAATCTGAAAGTCAAATAAACATAATTAGTAGTAAAATAATAATTATGCAGTTGTTTGAAATTAAAAAAAAATGAACAATCAGCTACATTACTAACCTTTTGCATGTTTGAAATGATGGTTAAGGATTTTCCATCTTCTTAATTTAGCTCCTTCACCAACCATTACACAAACCATTTCCAATTATTTGTGTTCTCCCTATCAACTATAGCCTAAGCTATCGAATGCATCTGATTATCTGCATCTCTTCCAATAGCTACAAGCAATTTTCCTTTAGACTCACCTTTAAGAAAGCACCCATTTAAACCTATGATGGGTCTATAACCTGTTGGCCACCCCTTTCTTAGAGAATCAAAACACACAAACATTCTCTTAAAAACTATTCTCCCTTTTTATAAATATTCTTCACAGAGATCAATATGGGTTGTTGTACCAGGATTTTCTAATCTCAAAGTTGTTGCATAGGCTTCAAGATACCCAAACTCTACTTTATAACTCCCATTCATTTCTTGCATAATAATTCATTTAGCTCTTTTTCACTTTGACATGGTAACATGAACCATCAATTCACTATCCACAGCTTCTTTATTTTCTATTAACTTCAATTGAGGATTTTTATACAACTTTCCCTTCAAGTAATTGGCTAGAAATACTAAGAGTATCAAAGGTTCTATAGTAGTTATGTTCTGGATTTAGTGTTTTAACTACAAAACCCAAATTTTAACCATCTGTTAATATTAAAATAAGAAAAGGACAACCAGATTCAGTGACACATTTTGCGCTAATCCTAATAGGCTCATTAGGTTTGATTTTTTATTTTTTTCCTTCAACCACTGCATACCTTATAATAGCTTCTCTTGCAGCTATAACATTACTAAAAGTCATTACTAGCATAATTAAAGGTCTACCATCATTACTATTATATCTAACCCTATCCGTTTTTGTTACATTTTCATCTAGAGCTCTTGCCTTCACTATCCGTATCCTCATCCTCATCCTCATCCTCATAACTAGTCTCACTTTTAACCATATTTTCTTGACCATCATTATTACTAGAACCTACCCCATCTCCTTGGTTACTTTCCCTTGCCCTATCTCCTTGGTCACTACCCTCTGCCCCATTCCTTCATTACTAGCACCAAGCATATCTCCCTAACCAACCACATTAGTAACTCATATCCCTTCATTAATATAACTACACTATGTAGGTCTAGCAAGATTATTGCATGCATGATCATCTCCTACTCCCTCATTCCTATTAGCATCCATATTTGGAAATTCAATTAATAATAGTTCCTTAACAATGACAAGTATGTCAACTGTATGATGAGCATAAATGTCAATCTCATTAACCCAACTATTCATCCTAGTCAAATGCAACACCTTCCTAATTCCAGCATCGTTTTCCACTAAAAATAACCCATCCTTCAATTTTTCCCTGGTTCAAGGACAAATATTTTCAAAACATTGGGAAATCCTAACACCTCTCTATACATACCCAACATGACAATATATGATAAAAAAATCCACATCAAAATTAACAATAGTGTCCATATCCCCATTTTTGTATTCTAACTTATCTCCCTGGTAATGCCACTGTCCCCCAACATTAAAATTTATATCAACTAGATCTGTCATTATGTCAAAGCAAATAAAAAAAAAACAAAATCATAAGAAATTATGCACAGACTGTGAATGTGTTAAATAAACAACAAAAAATGCTAAATAAATGAAAATTTGTATTTTTAACAACAACTACCAATAATGTAGCAGTCAAATAATTTGTAAATTTATATTCAAATACTATTTGGACAACACTATCATAAAAAAAAAACAACAAACCACATATAAAATACACATTTATCCCTCAAGTGGTCCACATAAAGCGTAAAACTATAAAAAGTGGATGACAGAATCTATTTAAAAAGAAAACTTACATGTTCTCTTTAATATAAACACTGCATGCACCTTTGTTCACAACCAAATTTTTTGATTTCTTACTCTCACTCTTAACTTTTACCCACAAAGCTAAACCTTAAATCGTAGTAAGATGTTTGATTTCTTTCCTTTTCTTGATTTTTTCATTTTTCAGATAGTGGCATTTTCCCTCTGTTTATTGTTTTTCTTTCCCTTCGTTTTTATCTCTATTTTTCGATAATTACAATGTTTAGTTTATGGTTTTGGTTTTTTTAGGCAGCAAAATCAACAAATCAGCTTTTTTTTTCTTTTAACAAGAAGCGGGTTCCACATGTGCCACATTAGCTGTGGTAATGGCTAACTTAACAACGTTTAAGAGTTTGGTTTAAATGCACTCCATATTAAGAGATAAATGACTCTTAAAATATATTAAATGCCAATGTGGGAATCAGGCAAAACATTAAGATCATATATGAACTTTATCCCTTTAATATTTACTTGATTGTAATGGAATTATTATTAAAAAAGAAAAAAATGCAAATAGTTTTAGAACTATCACAATGTGAAGAAATATTATAATGAACATCACAAAAAAAAAAAACTTAATAACCTTGAATTTCATACTTCCATAAACATCATAGAATTCATTGTGGACGCTTCCAAAACCTAAAATTTTAAAAAATCAGGATAAATCAAGTGAAAAAAATAGATTTAGATTAAATAAATTAAGAGTATAATTATTACAGAAAATAAATATAAATAAATAAAAAATATATTTAATTTTAAAAAATAAATACAAATACAAAATGTAATTAAAATATTTATCTCCACTTATTCTATTATTTATCTCTACTACTTAATAGAATATATAATATCTGAAACTATATTGTAAAATTAGCAAACATCCCATAATGAAGACTTTTTATGTTACTCATAAATAGTTTAGAATTTAATATTGAAAACTAAAGAGTTTACAAAGAAATAAATAAAAATTAATAGATAAACAATGAAAAATAAGAAATTATGAATAAAAATTTTAATTAGCTAGTTAAAAATAAAAAAAATCATGATTACTATAATATGTTTTAATATAATATTCGCACTTTTATGATAATAACATATTTCAATTTTATGATTTTGTAACGTTGAGAAATATTTCCAAGCATCATAATGCAAAAAAACATTTTTTTTAAAAAAAAAAAGAGATGTCCATGCAGAAATGAGAAAAAATTATGTTTGTCCATGTAGGAATAAGAAAGATTATATATATATATATATAATTCTTAAATAATTTATAAATAAAAAATAATTATTATTATTATATTTCACTAAATTCGGTTTAATAATAAATAAGAAAAAAAAGGGGAATTAGCTAAGCTGGGCTGGTGGAGGAGCATTTGGTAAAGTTAAAAGACCGTTGGTTTGCCAAAGAATTTGAGCTTGACAGGAACATAAATAGCCACTAAAAGTGTCGGTTGATTTCAGTAAGGAAAGCTCTTTCTAACTGAAAAACATTAAATAAGGAAAGCTCTTAAACGGAAGCAGTTTGTAAGCAATAAATATAGGCAAATAGTAACACCCAACCCAATGGTTAATTGTTGCAATCATGTTTTTAAGTAGAACCATTCCGCATCAGTGTCCTATCAACTGGTTGGGGTGCATATGGAATGGGAAGGATGCCAACCAACAAGAAGCTACCTCCCGGTTTTGCCTTATGCTCATGCCGATTCCAGCTTGCGTTCCCTCGCCGGCCAAGCTGAGGGGTTTGGCCGTCTTTCCATTGGAGGACTCCACGGCCACCTCTATCATGTCACTACCTTAGCAGGTCCTATGCATATAGTTCTTTCATTTCTTTTCCTAAACAAGAACATCCTTTTTTTTTCTTTTTTTTTTTGTTTTAAGATGATGATGATGATGATTTTCTTATTATCATTCTTTGTTTAGCTTTGAAGTTCTTTTTCTTGTTGCATTGTGTTTCAGTTGATGTTTCTAATGATCTCCAGTCTTATATTGTTAGTACCGTATTATCATTCGCTATTTTAGAAGCAATTTAACATATAATTTGTCAAACAATAAAATAATTGATTCTTTCTATTGTATCATTCAGAGGAATTTCTTGCCTAAACTGGGTCTATGATGGATCGCACTAGCATAAATTCATCCCATTTATATTGACTTACCATTTGAGCATGATCACAAAATTCCAAAATTAGTAGTAAAAAAATTATGTTAGTTTTAGATAGATAAATGGGAAAAGTACGGAAAACCACCATGTGGTTTTAAGTTTTTGCACTTTTAAGTATGTATTTCATTTTTTGACAATTTGGGTCATGTGAATTTTCAGTATACGAGGCTAACGCCGTTAAATAGGTCCTACGAGGTGAAACACATATATAAACACAGGACCCACATTGTCACAAAAGTGAAACACATACTTAAAATTGCAAAATATTGAAATCATATGGTGGGTTTTCGTACTTTCACCTTAATTGTTTTTAGTTATGTCGTACATTGTGTCAGACTCATTTAACGGTGTTAGTCTTATGTACTGGAAATTGTCAAACGGCGACAAACACATGACTCAAATTATCAAAAAATGAAACACATACTTAAAAGTGCAAAACCGTGAAATCACATGGTAGTTTTTCGTACTTTCCCCTAGATAAATTTCAGCACACTGTGATTCCTATGGCTGACACAACTTATTAATTCGATATAACTCCATTTGTTGCTTCCAAATTCCACTAATGTAGAAACTGCAATCAGAAAGTGCCGTGAACGTAATGTAGAAGCTGCAATTAGAAATGACAAGCCGATTCCGCAAACATGAACGTAATGTAATTTAATGTAGGGCTTGCGGTGGAAATGTTGTTGATGCTTAATTGGAATTTAAGGTATAGGACAGGTACAATCATTGGTGGAGCTGAACTAGTGTTGAAGCACTAATTTCTAAATAGTCTCCATACATTTGCAGCACGATCATCTAAAGAGATATTGTAGTATGCAGAGTTAAGTGTATCAGTCAAGGAATTCTGGACTCAGAGTATACTATACCATTCTTCGTTACTTGATTTCAGAAATAATTTTTTTGTTGCTTGAATTTTACTAGATGAGAGTTGATGATTATAATTGGAACTAACCTTCTGTTCATTTAATCTGAAATAGCTGGTAATTGACCTCTTTATATCATGTTTTTACATCAATGGTCCATCAATTTTACAGGACATTATATTGGTCAGTAATTGTAGGCCAACAAGCTTAGATCAATTTTTTTATATATTTATAGATGATGGGCCAGGATCACTCAGAGATGGATGCCGGAGACAAGAGCCGCTTTGGATTGTCTTTGAAGTGTCAGGCACCATTTATCTTCAATCTTACTTAGGTGTATCATCTTACAAGACAATTGATGGTCGGGGTCAAAGAATAAAATTTACCGGGAAGGGTTTGAGGCTGATGGAATGTGAGCATGTTATTGTATGCAATGTAGAATTTGATGGTGGCAAGGGACCTGATGCTGATGCCATTCAGATAAAACCTCGCTCAAAGCACATATGGATAGACCGATGCAGTCTCCGTGATTATAGTGATGGGCTGATAGACATCACACGAGAAAGCACAGATATTACAGTTTCTAGGTGAAATGAATCCCCCTTCAGCTGTAGAATAACTACTTTTTTCTTCTTATGGTTCTGGTTTCAGCATTTCATTTCATGTTTTTAACTCTTATTTTCAGGTGCCACTTTTCACATCATAACAAGACAATACTCATTGGAGCAAATCCATCTCATATTGGTGATAGAAGCATTCGAGTAACCATTCACCATTGTTTTTTTGATGGGACTCAACAGCGGCATCCTCGTGTTAGATTTGGAAAGGTGCATTTATACAATAATTACACTAGAAGCTGGGGCATTTATGCCGTTTGTGCTAGTGTAGAATCTCAGGTTATAGCACTTTTTCCATTTGCCATTTTTCATGCATTCCATCATTTTTTTCCCTTTATGGGATTATTGGTTTGATACTTGCTATTTATCTTTCCATCAGATATACTCCCAATGCAACATTTATGAAGCAGCAGAGAAGAAAGTTGCATTTAAGTATCTTTACGAGAAGGCAAGTTCATTTTAAATTTGCACAACATAGAAGAGGATCCTATAGTCCGTTTCAATCATATAGGGATTTGGAAATGCTAGAGATGTAAAGAATTTAAAATTGTTCATATTCTACTTGTGATGCAAGACTATGAATTAAAGAGGCTAAGTAGCTTTCATAGTCCTATGATGGCACGAAAAATCTCCCATAAGGAACAAATGTAATGGATAAAATTCACTCTAGGTTTCCTAACTTAAATTTGATGTGTTATTTTTGCATTAAAATCACCATGTTTTAATTTTCATTTGAATAAGGTACCTACAGAGTGTAAAAACTTCCAATTAGTTGCTTAACTGTTACATTGCAGTCTAGCTAGAGGCTACTTTATTCCAACTAATATACGCAATATAGGACTTTCCAAAAATTCCTGGTGTCATATCAAATTCCTGGTGGCAAATGAATGAAATGTAGTCTTAGTGATTTTGTTGAGTGACCACAGGTGAAATTTACTCCTAATATGTTTGACAATGAACATGGCTTTCTTCTTTCTCATAACTTAAGCCTGTTTCTATTGCATGCCTCATTAGTTCAAGTTGCTTGGCTTATAATTCAATGGAAGGAATTGAATTACTCTATATACAAGCTACTGAAGCTCAGTACATGTGAAACAACAGTTTGAGTGTTTCATGCATTGATTATCAGTTATCACATATTTTATTCAGTTTCCTGACTCTGTCCATGTTTCTTCTTTGTTTTATTTTCCACTGGCTGGGATTCTGCTGAACCAGCTGACTAGTATCTGAATTCTAAATAGCGAAAATGGTGATGTTTTGGTATATTGCTTATGCAATATTGAAAATGCCTCACAGTTCTTTAGACTTAGATTTCAGTACATCTTTCATTTCTTGAAGTCATCAGTTAAATTTTATCCGTCTATATCTGTGTGTGTGGTAATATCTACAACAGTTAGTTATCTTCTTTTTTTATTTTTTTTTTATTTTATGGTAATCCGAATCTGAAGCTATAAATTTCCATTTTTTCTACCTCCCATTGCCAAACAAGAGCCAGATTATCCACTTTGGTGGCTATGTTAGAAACCAAAGTAGCATACAAGGTGTTGTGTTTAATTTATTTGTTAAAGGCATTCATTTTCCCTCCAAAGTTGATCTTGAACTTCTTCTATAGTTACCTGAAAATATTCAAGATCTAGCAGTACAGAAATCATCTTCAGCAAACTCTTAAATTTAGAAAATTGAAAAGTGGATTCCTGTAACAAGTCCCCTTCCCACCTGTAAAAATCAAATACAAATAATACTAGCTGAAGAGCAAACGAGAGAGTACTATAAAAGTCCACCAGTATAGAAAGGAAGACATCAGATGAAATGTCTGTTTTGCCAAAATTTATATCAATGCCAGAGGAAAATTCTTGAGCATCTTTGGATATAAGAGATGCATATCATGATGGATAGGATAAGGTCTAGGAATATTGTCCTTTATTCTTGTCTGGCAAGCTTTGTTGCTATCCCATAAATCATGGAAATCGATCAGAACATAAAATGGAAGCCAACATCAATTTGAGCAACCTGTTTGTTGCAGGATAGTGGTTTCCTTGCAGTTTTCCAATTAGCAAGCCAGAAACATAGTATTAGCAACTTTTACTTTTATGCATTATGTTGAATTGTGTTTTGCACAACAAATGAAATCTGCATGCAAAAAGTATATGCTGTTGGACATAAATGAACATGTGGTTTCTCTACTGGTTAAATCATTGACGATGTGATTGTTTAGTAGGCAGCTGACAAGGAGGAAGCAGGGACTGGTCATATAAGGTCTGAAGGGGACATATTTGCAACTGGAACTCAAGCAGGGTTAATGTCTGAAACTGGTGAATGCGGTGCTTTCAATCCCAGGGACTACTACCCCACATGGACAGTGGAAGCTCCTACGGATGCTCTAATACAGGTTCTCCAGCTTAAAACAGGATGGCAGTGTATTCCACGGCCCACCGATCAAATGTTGACTACATGGTACGTCGGAACTAATCTTATGCACTTCATTCTTCTTTGGTATTGCTTTAACCTATCTTCCTTGATATTTGCTGCTCGTTTCACATATGGTAAATATGTGTATTGCAACCAACATATTTTTCTTACCAGTAACAGTAGAACCAACTATGTAAGTATTTAACCAATATATTTGTCTTTTTTGTTCTCTTAAACATCAACTCCAGCTTGAGGGGCCTCGCTGGCCAAGCTGAGGGCTTCGGCCGCCTTGCCATTGGAGGACTCCATGGCCATCTTTATCAAGTGACTACCTTAGCAGGTCATATTCCTTCCTTCTCTTTCTCTTCTCTCTCTCTCACACACACTCACAAAACACAGTTTCCAAGTTTTTGGCCACCAAATGTACAACTGATTTTTAGAAATTTGTGATTGGAATTTGGATTGCCCGTTGGTTGTTTAGAATTTCTAGTAGCTTGTCTAGAATTTTCAGCATCATTTAAATGAGATATATTGTATAAATTTTGAACTGTGCTTATAACATTTGCCTTGAGTCAGTTTCTTGTTTTTGCATCAATTTAAATATTTGAGACATAATATTTTTCTGTTATTCTTGTCTAAATTCCTAGCCAATTATTGGCCTCTTCATCATCTGTTTCCACAGATTTTGCAACAATATTACAACACTTTATTTGCATTCTTACCTAGAATAAGCTTCTATCAGTTCTTATGTAATCGTAGATGAAGGTCCAGGGTCAATTAGAGATGCATGCCGGAGAAAAGAGCCACTTTGGATTGTCTTTGAAGTGTCAGGCATCATTCATCTTCAATCTTACCTGACTGTGTCCTCTTATAAGACAATTGATGGCCGGGGTGAAAGAATAAAATTCACTGGGAAGGGTTTGAGGCTGAAGGAATGTGAACATGTTATTATATGCAATCTAGAGTTTGAAGGTGGTGAGGGACCTGATGCAGATGCAATTCAGATAAAACCTCACTCAAGGCACATATGGATAGACCATTGCACCCTTCGCAATTATGATGATGGGTTGATAGATATAACACGGGGAAGCACAGATATTACCGTTTCTAGGTGAAATGAATCCCTTGTTGTAGAGGAAATGCTCCCATTTCTTTCTGTGGTTTTGCTTTTAGCATTTCATGTTTTTACACTTATTTTCAGGTGCCACTTTTCGCACCATGACAAGACAATACTCATTGGAGCAGATCCATCCCACATTGGTGATAGGTGCATTAGAGTAACCATTCACCATTGTTTTTTTGATGGGACTCAACAGCGGCATCCTCGTGTTAGATTTGGAAAAGTGCATTTGTACAATAATTACACGAGAAACTGGAGCATTTATGCTGTTTGTGCCGGCGTAGAATCTCAGGTTTTAATACTTCTTCCATTTATCATTTTTCATGCCCTATCATATTTTACTCTTATTTGTATTATTTATTTAATTTATGTTACTTGTCTTTTTCCATCAGATTTACTCTCAGTGTAACATTTACGAGGCAGCAGAGAAGAAAATTGCATTTAAGTATCTCAATGAGAAGGCAAGTTGTTTTCATTATTTTTCATGACCCTGTTGTCCTCCTGTCCTATATTATAAGGATTGAGAAAAATACCAAAGATGCAAAGGATTTAAAAATCTTATTCATGTATAATAGCTTCATATAGGATTATGAATTAAGAAAGCTAAGTAGGGTCACTTTGTTAGTCCTATCTAACAGTTCCTAGTATGGGTAAAATTTGCTCATGGTTGCTCAATTTTGCAGAACTTAACAGTTATTCTCAGAATGTTACTAAAATTTAACTTGTTGCACCAAAATCATTAAAGCTTAAATTCATTTCAATGAGGTCACTAGGGTGTAGGTGTGCGTTCTGATTAATGCTCAAGCTCAACAAACATACTGACATCAGAGTCTAAAATTATCTTCTACTTCAAACAAGTATGGAAAAGTGGGGCATTTCAAGGCTAATGCTACTTCTTCCCCTTCTGTTTTGAATGAAGCCATTGATCAAATTTTTTTCAGCAGGTTGCCACGTGCCCATCAAATTTTTGGCGGCTATTAATCAAATTATAGTAGTTAGTGAAATTTACTGCCATGATCATGGCTATTTCTCTTTCATTACTTAAGCTTGTTCCCATCACATGCCTAATGAGTTTGCTTCACTTGATTTATGTAAGTCAGTGAAAGGTCAGTGAAGGGATTGTGATCCACTGAAATTTGGTACTTCTAGAACAACAATTTGAGTAGGCTATTCTATGGATCATAAGTCTCTCTAGGGACTAGGGCTAAATTTTTAGTTTCCTTACTATGCTATTCCATGATCGTCTGGCCTCTCTGTTTATTTACTTTGTTTTCTTAGCCAATAATTCCTTTTTATGTGTGTGTTCTTTTCTTTTATGGGGTCAGAGGTTGTGCTGAATCAAGTAGCTGATCACATTGAAACTGCCTCATGATTCTTTGCGCTTGCATTGCAATACATCTTTGATTACTTGAAATAAGAAATCAAACATCAGTTATATTCTTATGTTTAACAAGAACCAATGTTTCCCATCTCTTACACCCTTCATTACCAATCAAGAGCTTTATTTTCCATTTTTATGGCTTGATGTAGTCTTAGAGGTCACCAGTTCAAGACTAAACAAAAAAAAAAAAAAAGTATTGTTAGAGATACAGTAAATGCTTCCCAAATGTATTTCTTTGCAGTTTAGATAGTTACCTATATTAACAGAAATCTAGCAGTTTGGAAATGCTCCTACAACTGAAGTAACCCTTAAATTTACAATATTAAAGACCCAAAAGTGAATCCTATAACAAGGCCTCTTCCTGTAAAAAGAATGAATATGTAAAACAAATAAGCAAAGCCAGTAGCAGTATAAAATGGAGAAATAGAGTAACACTGGCATGTTTGGCCACCTGTGTAATGTGTGTTTAACCGTCATTTATGTCAATGATAGGAAAAAGCATGAGAATAGTTGGACATGCATAGGAGATGATTATCATGATAGATTGGACCAAATCTTGGAATCTTGTTCAGCAGTCTTTGTTGATATAGTTTTGCACATAATTCACACCTTTAAACAGCTTACATTAGCCTTTTAAATTACCATTGGAACCTTTTATATTATATGAGATATACTGTTACTGTGTTTTACTGGACAAAGGAATATTGCCTGTGAATGTAATGCTGCTGGGGCAACCATCAGCATTTGGTTGGTATACGTGTTAAATCATTCGGGAATCATTAGGCTGTGATGGTTTTTCAGGCAGTTGACAAGGAGGAAGCAGGGACAGGCTACATAAGGTCTGAAGGAGACGTATTTGTGACTGGAACTCAAGCAGGCTTAATGTCAGAAACCAACAAATATTGTACGTTCAATCCGAGTGACTACTACCCTGTATGGACGGTGGAAGCTCCTACAGATGCTCTTAAAAATCATCTTCAGAACAATACTGGATGGCAATGCATTCCAAGGCCAGCTGATCTGCAATTGACTGCAGAGTAATGTCAAGATATATATAGGCATAGGAAATTCTCTGTTGTCCTCTTTATGTTATTGACATGAGGACAATATCAATAGTTCAAATAAAGCTCTTTCTGTCTGCATGTGAATAAAATAAAATGGATAAAAGAAAATTTTCTATTGTCTAGAGCACATAAAATTTTTGTCTATATTTTGATTTGTTTACATTTCAGAAAGCTCTTTACATCAAGTTTATATGTACATCAACATTATAGTAAAATGTGATACATTATTAGCTATGATAAAATATAAAGATGCAAATATTTCATTCTGAATATCACATGGCAAATTTGATTTTAAATCCAATGAAAGCATCTCCTTGACAGGATATGGGATTTTCAATAAAAGATTCAATATTGAGGAGTAGCTTATGGTTGTTAGTTTTAGTTCTAGAAGGCAAGTTGCCTGTGATGCTGATTTGATGGATGGACTTGGAACAAGGTTTAAAATTGATGAGGAACTGAGTGCAAAGGATAAAAAAGAGCACATAGCATATTTGAGTTGTTTTAAATATGCAGCAATATACATCTCACTAAATTAATTTATATGAATTAAAAACAGATAAAGTGGACCATAAACAAATTTTTTCTATTATATATTTATAATTTTTAATTATCATTTAATTTAAACTATACTTTGTCCTAATTTATCCATTATAATATATAATTTTTACATAATTGACTATCTTAATCGATGATAATATAAGTATTATATAATGTTTACTTGAGTGATGTTTTATTTTTTATTTTTTATTTTTTATTTTTATCTGTAATGATCATATTCTTTGAGGATAAAAGGAGATATAGGATTTAAATTCTGCCTTTGGTTCGTTTTCTTTAATAATTAATTTAAATAATTAAATTTTTTTGTTTAAAATAAAAAAATAAAAAAATTTGAGAAATTGAATTCTTCTCTTAATTAAATGTTTGATTTTATAATAGAATATTTTACTATTTGTTTTAGACGGACACTCCTATCATTGGTTTTTTTTGTAAATAAAAAATATAATTTGGTTATTTGTAAATTTGTACAAAAGAAAAAAGGACAGTTAAAATTTACCAGCATAGACAGCAACTAAGTATTGTCGGTTGGTTTCAATTTCACTTAAACAGCTCTTTCACAAACGAATTCAGTTCAGAAACATATATAATTACAGTCTAAAAATGGGAAACTCCCATGGCCATGGTCTCCACCACCGCAAGAATCGTCACGGCGCCACTCACGAAACTGAAGCTCTTCCACCCACTAATAATCATGGACTGCCACCCCAGAACCATAACCAGAGCTCCATGGTGCCCTCTTTACCTTATGCTCATGTTGACTCCAGCTTGCGAGCCCTCGCTGGGCAAGCTGAAGGATTTGGTCGCCTTGCCATTGGAGGATTTCATGGCCAGCTCTATCATGTCACTACCTTATCAGGTCATATTCATAGCTCTCTCAAATCAATATTTTTTGGATTTCGATTGAACTTGTATATATACTGTTTAATCTTTCCCTTTTCTATGTAAATTTACAACAATTTGCGATACACTATATTCATTGGCCGTCTTGATTGTAATGAGCTTATATCAATGTTTATGCTATTATAGATGATGGGCCAGGATCACTTAGGGATGGATGCCGGAAAAAAGAGCCCTTTTGGATTGTTTTTGATGTGTCAGGAACCATTCTTCTTCAATCTTACTTGAGTGTATCATCCTATAAGACAATTGATGGCCGGGGTCAGCGAGTAAAACTCACTGGTAAAGGTCTAAGGCTTAAGGAATGTGAGCATGTCATTGTTTGCAATTTAGAATTCGAAGGTGGCAGGGGACATGATGTTGATGCCATTCAGATAAAACCTAAGTCGAAGCACATATGGATAGACCGTTGTAGCCTTCGTGATTATGATGATGGACTAATAGATATCACACGAGAAAGCACAGATATTACTATTTCTAGGTGAAGAAGTCAATCTCCCATTTAGATGACTGCCCTCTCCTTGTTTTTCTTTTTTTGTCCCCTTAGCATAATTTCATGTGTTTTACACTTATTGCAGGTGTCACTTTTCACAGCATGACAAGACTATGCTCATTGGAGCAGATCCATCCCACATTGGAGACAGGTGCATAAGAGTAACCATTCACCATTGTTTTTTTGACGGGACTCGACAACGGCATCCACGTGTTAGATTTGGAAGAGTGCATTTGTACAATAATTACACAAGAAACTGGGGCATTTATGCTGTTTGTGCCAGTGTAGAATCTCAGGTGATAGTATATATGTTCATTCACCATTTTTCATAAATTTGACATCTTTTTTCCCTGCTTTGGGATTATTTCATGTCTTGCTATTTATCGTATGCCATCAGATATACTCCCAATGCAACATTTACGAAGCAGCAGAGAAGAAGGTTGCAGTTAAATATCTCACGGAGAAGGTAAGTCCTTGTCTTTTTAGTTTATTTTTTTTACACCTTATCTATCATTTGAAGATTAAGTAATTCTTAAGAACGTGGAAATGTGAATTTTTTTAATGGGTGCCTTAGTAATTGCTAATCTATATTTGAATTGTAATGGACTCCATAAATCAGCTGGTTGGTCTACTATTGTATTCTTCAATGCTGTCAAAGGATCAATAAGGCTACCAGTTTGCAATGTTTCTGAATTCTTTGATTACTTTACTTTCATTAGATTTTGACTGAACCTGGTGGTGAAAAGATATAAATATGTTACAGATCTTGATAAAAAAATTTGAAATTCATCCAGAAAATGGTTTTGTGAATTTATGCTACATCTAGAAAGAGTATATGGTAGTTAAGCAAAATATAGGGCCAAAAATGATTTTATAACTTGAGTGCTTCTTATGCTAGAGGTAATAAAAGGATAAACACGGATGAAGGTAGATTGAACAAGATGCAAACTGAAGAAGCTATAAGAAAAGTCACATTTGGCTTGTAAAATCTTATGAAAATATTTATTTGGGAAATGCAGAATGGAAACAGAAGATTCATGTGGGATCACAGGTTATCAATGCTAAATATAATAGCATGTTAGTCCTATGGACTTACTTGATGGCACTAAAAATTTTCCACTACAACCAACTGTGGTGTTTAAAGTTCACACATATTTGATCAACATAGCATTTAATCTCAGAGGGTGTATCAATTCCTACTTCTTTTGCTCAAGTAACCAAATTTAAATTTTGATTTCAATAAAGTTACTGAGGGCACTTTGATATAGATTTGACCTATGAAATCACTGGTTTAAGTGATTCATTCTAGTGATTATCAGTTATGCCATACGTGAGGCTGATGTATGGTCTCCTGACTATGCTGGTTTTGTACATGTGTGTTGTTTTGAGGGTGGTGGTGTGTTGAATTTGAAGCAATATAGAACATTGAGGCTAAAAATTTGCCTGACAGTTGTTCTTGAGTTGCATTGCAATGAATCTTTTACTGCTAGAAGACCAATTCAACAAGAAATCTGGGAGATATATTACAATTTACCCTTGATCAAAGTAGCAAACTAAGCATCTTAGATTATTAGTTTAAGGCAATTGCTACCCCTCAAAAGCTAATTTATTAGTTTCTTTGTAGCATCTTAGTCGAGCTATCTGTAAACATAGCACTGCTAATCTTTAAATAGTAGGGAATCAAACAGAATTCCTGATGGGCAAGTTGATCCATTTTTTGTTAATATAAGGGTGACTTATTTTGTTGGGCAGTTCTGGCCTTCCTAAGCCTAAGTGAATTATTTTTTGGGGAGAGAGAAAGGTAGAAATTCTACTGGAAAGGCCATCTTGCAGAAAAGAAGGCAGGCTATGAGAAATAGGGATAGGGCCAGGTTTAGGAATGTTAGCAGTCTTAGGTGATTTGATGGAAGTGCAAGTCGTCTTGTTCATGGGTTTCTATTTTCCAATCAGTGCACCTCTACTAGGCATTTCCCATTAAGCATGGAGATCGACTAAAATAAAAAAGAAGTGGACACTAGAATCAATTGTGAGAACTATTTTATGCTAGTCAGAAACACACTGTATGCTGCTGCTGTTTTTCTCCTCAAGATCTATTCCTTCTCTGCCTATTAGATCTGTATTTATTTGTTAATTTTCAATGTGTTGTTTTTGTACTGAGATTGAATCATCAGCTATCTGATGGTTTTTCAGGCAGCTGACAAGGAAGAAGCAGGGACTGGCTTCATAAGGTCTGAAGGAGATTTGTTTGTAACTGGAACTCAAGCAGGCTTGATGTTGGAAACCAGTGAGCACTGTACATTTAATCCAAGAGACTACTATCCAACATGGACGGTGAAGGCTCCTACAGATGCTCTTAAACAGGTTCTCCAGCATTGCACTGGATGGCAATGTGTAGCTCGTCCAACCGATCAGATATCAACTGCGTAATTAAGGTAGAGGAAGGTTATGCAAGTATACTGCCCTTTCATAGTTCTTCCATGCTCCCCTGATTTCCATGGCCTCCTCTTGGCTTATATGATTATGTACAAGTAACAAATATATGTTTCCTAGCATGTGCAAGTTAGTCTTCTCATGCTTATGAAGGTCAAGGGTGTGAGGAATTGTGAATTTTCAAGTTCAAGCGATATCCATCAATGTTGGTGATGAATTAATTATCTTATGGTGAGAAATTCATAAAGGGGAGGTTATTTTCATTGTGTAGAGCAATCCCCCCACGTTTTGTTCAGCTTGTAGCTTTCTAATGGGCCATTCATATACATATATATACACGAAATATTGTTCGCTTTCTGTATTATTTACATAACATATTGAAGGATGATAGAATGCAACAAGAAATAACAAAACAATAAACAGTTTGGGAAATTTGTAGTGTGTCATACTTAATGGTTGGATTTGTGACATCAGTATATACCTTATATTTTTATATTGATCAAATGTAAGACATTGGTACAGAAAAGCTGAAAATCCAATCCAATTCAGCACTTTTCAGTTCAACCTACTAAACCTTTCATAGAGATGCAGTGACAATTTAGCTATCAAGATCGAGAACGTGGATATTTGCTAACTTTCATTGACGTAGTGACAAGTGGGTTTCACTACATCTTGAAGGGCAAACACATTTTGAAAAATCAAAACACCTCTCAGACTTTTACAATTTGACGGATCAATCTTAAGATAAAGCCCAAGATTATATTTTAGGGTTTTAACCCTAGTATGTTGAGAAGAAGTGAAAGATGGCCATACAGTGGCGGCGGCAGCAGCAGCCTAATGGTGCATGACTTTCTGTCGGACTTGATTGAGCTGTTGGTGTTGTGGACTGAAAGAGATGACAATGTCCAGACACTGAAGGAGTAGCTGTAAGCCAAATAGAGGGAAGAATATCAACCTCCGAACTAAGCTAATCAACCTCCGGAGATAGAGATCTCCTTCCTTCACAACAATCTTACAAAGTCTTATTAGGGTAGAAATCCTTTGATGTTGTGGTGAGCTAGAACCCAGCCGAAAAGAAGTATCAGTGCTAATTGAAGCAAGTGCAATTTGGTGCACCTAAGCAATCCTAGCGAAATAGAGGCCAGTATATTTGCCAAACCATCTGCACTAAAAAGCTATCAACAACAAAACTATGAAAACACACTAATATATAAAACATCATATTATTTTATGAAAACCAAAAACAAAAAAAGATGGCAGTAAGGGAAAGATTATTGGTTTAAACCAGTATCCATCCCCTGTAAAAATATTGTTTATCAAAAGCTATAGCAATGTTTAGAGAGAACTATCGAGAGATTTTTTTTATAAATTCTGGTTAATATCAAATAAAATTTTCATATAGCGATTTTTTTTTTTTTACCAAAGTTGAGGAGGAGGCACCCACGAGGTTCGAACCTTCATAAGTGGGTATCTTTGATAAATATCTTATCACCTAAGCTCCTTGGCTAGTTCCATATAACGATTTGATGTACCAATTTTGCATTTAGTTATAATAATGCTTGTATTGACATACAAATTCAAATATATATATATATATATATATATATATAACGAATTGTCATTGATTACTTTGCATTATGCTTTAATGTAGTTCTACTTGTGTTGAAAATTTTAATGTCATTAAATAATGACCCAGTATGACAAGGCAATCCCATCGTACGGTGGGTGTTTAGTTGTTGGTGCTGTGCTCTTCTGCACGCAAGTAGCGCACCATGATTTAAAGCAAATCAATGTATTAATCATCTTATCTATCAAAGGACCACCATTTTTTTTCTCGGGCTTGCACTTATTATTTTTTTTTTTTTTTTGTTGATTTTCTCTGAAATGTGGCTGTAGAAGAAGCAACCAACAACAGAGTCACGAGTCATGAGTCATGAGATAGTGAAAGTTGAAAAAGCAATCCCTTGGCCACTATTAAACATGCAATTAAATAAATGCTGTGTTGTGACCCGGCAACAAAATTTTGGGATGCAAGTGGCTATTCATATAATTCGGCCATTTCCCTTTGATTTCATTTACCTTTTCTTTCTTTCTTCATTTTGACTTTAATAATGTCTGACCATGTGACGATCAATTTATTTGATTTTTTGGGATTTATGAACGACATATTTGTGAACAATAAGATTTTTCTTTTATGTATTTTAATCACATGAACTTTGCCTAAAGACCAAGGAATTAATTTGTATTTTGAATGTTATTCTTTAATATATATGAACTTTGTGTAATGACCAAGTAATTAATTTGTATTTTGAATGTTATACTTTAATATATATATATATATACACACACATTTTATTTTAAATAATAATAATAATTTTAAATTAATTTACAAGTTAATCAAAATTATATTCGACCTAATATATTAAATAAATTAAATAAATTCTCAAACTGCTTTTTGAGATAATTGAACTCTAATATTTTTTTTTGTAAAACCTAATAACTTTAATACTTTTTTTTTACATTTAATATATATATATATCCTATCGCATATTTCTTCATAAATAACACTCAAAATCAACAACTTACTTAAAGAAATTTAAATTTTTTACCATTTGAATAACTATTAATTTTTTTAATTCTAAAATATTAATAAATATAAAACAATTATATACAATTTAATCGTACTAGATGAAACATAATTCTAAGATACAGAAATTTTTTTCAACAAATATTTCTGGTTTAGTGTTGTCATTTTTTGGGTGTTATTGTTTAATAGTAAATGTCTAAGCAGTGGTTGTAATTTGACTTGTATATTCTACCGTGAGAAATGTCAAATGCTATTTTTAAATAGTAAATGGCAGCATTTTCACGTCAGGCTAGTTTAAGCAACAAATCCTTTATACAACCTGCATGCATCTCTGACGTTATAGTAATATAGTTTGCCCTTTGCTCAGACTCAGGGGCTTTCTTCAATATACTCTTAGCTAATGCAGCTAAGTTTTTCAAACTTCGGTTTTGCATTAATTAAAGTTGAAAAATTTAAAGCTCAATAAACATGCATTTTAACTTCATCACACATTTTATCAGTTTATTTTTTTTAATTTATATTTTAATTATTTTGATGCATTAATTTGTCAATATATATATTTTAATAATTTTTAATTTGCAAAAATTGTTTAAGTAATTCAAAAAATATTAATAAATATTACTATAAATTTTATTCTTTAATGAGTTGGTGTGCCTAAACATCAATAAGCGACTCTTAATTTTTTTTTTTTTTTATTAATAGGAAGTTCATAAGAATGGCAGCAAGATTTAAACTTGGGTTTTTTAGACTTAGACAACTAAAGTAAGTTTAATAAGTACTGACTCCTAATTTTAGCTAACTTCAGTAGTTTTTTACTTTTTTGAGATAACTATAGTAAGTTTTTGAAATTATGGTTTTGCATTAATTAAAAGCTGTGGAATTTCAATTCAATGAAAAAAAAATGGCATTATTTAAATTGGGATCTTACTACTGCATGGAAATTCTGCAGGTAGGGCAACAATTCAATACCAGCCAAAGGGAAATTAATCGTGCAATCAGTCGCTATACAAGAAAGCTTTTTTTTTCCCCCCAAGCAATTGGACCAGTCGTTAACGTTCAGGAAAATAGACTTGATATGTATTACACCTAATATATTAATGAGTAATAAATATTATAGATGCTTTGCATTTTATTAACAAAAATTATCATCAATTTAAATAATTATTTATATTTATATTTATATGTGTGTGTTGCATTTAAATCTTAATAATTAGGCTCATTTTTTTTATATGTTAAAAAAAATTTACATTTATAATTATAAATGTTTTAAATATTTACATCATAATCATTATAATTATTTTTTATAGTTTACAGATTTTTTTATTTTTACATTGATTATTTTTTGTACTTGAATTTTAATAGTTTGATTTGTTAATATTTATACAAAAAAAATAAATTATCATTTTATAATTATAAATATTTTGAAATTCATTATAATCTTTATAATAACTTTTTTCACTAGTCCCATTACATTTACAATTTTATAATCTATCACTTTTTTTCTCAATTCTAATATAGCTAAATAAAATAAAATTTTATAATTAAAAAAATGCCTGTTTAAATATATTTTAGCTATGTTATAGTAATTATTCATATTTATAAATATTATAGATATACATATACAATTCAATTTTATTTAATGTCCTTTGACATTAATAATAGCGCTCATATCAGGAAAAAAATAAAGCAAATCTAATAGAAATTATCATTAATACAATGCAATTAGAAATTTGTCCTCCCTTTGTAGTATAATAGCTCATATGATAGATATTTTAAGGTGATGTCATGGGTTCGTTTTCCCTTTTCCCCTTCACCACCCAAATATTATACAAGAATTTTGCAAGAGCTTTCCAATCAAGATATCAGAAATTATACTTTATAACAAAACCATAGTCATAAAAAGATAAGCAAATTAAGAAGCAAGAAAATCTTAATTTAGAAGACATGCATTTTCAGAATAATAAAAAGAAATGAAGGAATGGAAATTGAAGAATATCAGTCTCATTTCTATATATATGTATGTATATTTACTGTAAAATTTTTATATACTCCAATTATATTTTTATCAAAAATTTCTACAAACTAATAACATTTTCCAACAATCAATTAAAAACCTTTAAAAAAATTTCAAAATTTTCTCAATTTGATAACCGCGAGCGCCGGTGATGAGGTGAAGACGACGTCGTAGACAATGAAATAGAAGATGACGGGGAACTCCCTGACTCATACACTGCATGAAACAAACCAGACAAGTAATTCCCTATTTCCTCAGGGGTATATCTGACAAATAACATCACATTTCTGTTACCTTCAATAACACTCCTTTGCTGTTCATAAAACTCCCGATATATCGGCATTATTTTTCCCGATATAGACACCTTCAATTCATCTCGGAGTTTATCGTCCGATACGATACAACTGCTTTGCTTCCGATACGCCTCTTCAAAACTCGAATTAAATTTTTTAAACTTCTCTCTCGCTTGCTCCGGTGAAATCGCCGCCGTTGAACTAGTCTCCGGTAATGAAGCGAACACTCGGCCCCATGCTAACCGTTCATAATTCGCAGCGAACTGCTTAACCTTGGCTTCATGCTTAGCGAGCCAATCTTCGCCGAGTAAATACCGGAGATTAGAGGTTTGTACTTTGTTCACTACGTGCTGTAAATTGTTGGCTAAGAAGAGATAAGAAAGAGATACGTCTTTGTAACTCTTTGCTTTTCCGTCGAGTTTGCAGAGAAGAACGAGTGTTAGCCATGCGAAACGCACTGATATAGGCGGTGCCGGCGAATCATCTGAGTCCGGACTGTCGAAGTACGACTTAGGCAGCGATGATTTTGCTGGTGCAGGCCAGTCGGAGATTATATCTGAGAGGACATTACTGTAATCGCCGAGGAGAGTTAGGTAATTCATTGCGTAGGTTGTTAATGGATGAACATCTGCGCCTGGAACTGGAGTTTTTGACGAGTCCTTTTGGATGCTTGACTCAAAATCCGAAAGCATTGTGAGGATTGATTCGCTGAGCTTCACCAGTGAAGCAAGAGCTTGTGATCTGATTGCTGAAGTTGATTCAAAGGAGAAGATTGTTTCGATTTCCATCCAGTTTCCTGATATTGCTGTGTACATGTCCAGTACGCGAAACATCTTCTCCGGAGGTGATTTCTTGTATTTGGCTACGAGTTCAGGGAATCCAAAAAGGAGGAGAGCTCCTTCTTTAGATATTTCGGAGAAGCAGGATTCTCTGATGGAATCTGAGGCTGCGAAAACATGGTCGCAGAGAATTCTTTCACCGGTGAAGAGTGTTCTCATGGAGATCTTTACTGCTTCTAACCAGTTCTTGATTTTCAAATCAAGTGCTTCCCAGTCCATCTTGTTAACCTGCGATGAGGACAGCTTCTCTACTCGTAGTCGATAAATGCCTTCATCGATGATGGATTTTCGAATAATTTTGTATATGTTGACGCATTCTTTAGCATACCCTGATGAGATCATACACTCCGCGATAGACCTCAAATCCGCCATGGCATTAGAAGAAACTTGCTCAACCTCAGAAATTGATTCACCCGCAGAACGAACATCGTCTTCAGGAGAAACATCATCTTCGTAATCAGAAGTGCTGGATCTAGCAGAAGCTCGGGAGGATCGAGCAGAGACGGATTCAGGATCAAGATAGGCACGATTCATGGAAAGAATTTGGTAAAACTCTTTCTGCAGACGCTTCATGGCAATCTGCATAAGGTTCTGCGCCTGAACAATTCTAGCGTTGGAAGAATCTTCAGCGGCGAACAAATGCATGGATTTCTGGAGGTCATGAACGCACTTCAAGAACTGCAAAGCTTCTCTTTTATTTTCATAAAAAAGAGAAGTGACGGCAGCATAGTCTGAAGTATCAGGGTTCCATTTCATGATCATGGAAGAGGCAGAACCGACCATTTGCTCCATGACAGATTCTGAGAAGCTGCGGCGAGGAGTGGTGCTGGAGGAGAGCTCAGAAAATCTGGAAGGAGAAGAGCGAGGGGAGGCAGAAAAGGAAGGGGTTTTAGGATTAAAGCAAAGGCTCCTCATCCCTTTTCGTGGCATTTGATACGTAATTTGCTCAACTAAGATTTTCTTCTTACAGTTTCTTGAGCAGGTTCTGTTTGCTTATGCTCAAGAAAAAAAAATTAAACGGTGAGAAGATTAGAGCCAAAAGTGTTGATGATTGGAGGTATTTATAGAGGAGGAAGATGGGGACTTGGTGTCCTTGGTTTGGTTTAGGGTGAAACAAAAGTAGAGAGGACGAGGACGTGGCCGTGGACTCTTGGCTTTTTTTTTTCTTTGAGCACCACGTAAATCAATTTAAAAAATAGTAAAAATATATACCAATATTGGTCTAAAATGGCAAATAAAAAATTTATAGATAAATTTTGAATTTTAATATTATATATGAAAAATAAATATTGTAAGAAGCTTACCTTTTTATAAGATTTACTCAATTTAAATTCCATAGCTGTGATAATAGTGTATTTTGTTTAAATTTTAAAATAATCAAAATTAATGTAATAATCGAATTATGAAAATATTTGAATGCTGAAACTCCAATCATTTTATGATCATTTTATAAAAATCTAATCAAAATTTTATATCATGAAATTAATGTTTAAATTTAATATCTTACGCGTAGGTTAGATACATGGATGGAACTCGAAAGACTTTGACATTTTTGAAGTCATCAGTGATACACGAGGACAACACGCAAGATAAATAATCTTGCATTTATGTACACCTTAATTTCGTGACAACAGCAAAAAGAATGGAACACGAACAAACAGAAAAAGATTACCGAATTCTTGGAAGCCAATAGCATAATAAATAAGGAATTCTTTTGCAATTAAAGTTGATAACTTGATTCCAGAACCCTTCGAGTCCTATGGTCAAGTAATCAACAAAAAAATAAGGTAAGATGTGGGGTTTCTCTCACAAACTCTCTGATGCTTAAGTTAGAGAGGGCAGAGAAAGAATTTAGAGAGATAATGAGAGAATAAGAACTTAACATAATAGAATGAATGATATAAAGAGAGATGATGAGTATTTATAGGGAATGAGATGTTCAAACCTGAGAGGAATAAAATTGCTTTTCCTTGTAGGATTTGTCCTTGCTTGAGGCAATTCCTCCTGATCCGGAAGTCTTCCGGATGAGGAACTCTTCCTAATGAGGAAGACTCTTTCCTACTTGAATTTGGTTTTCCTTGTTCTACAAGTTATTCTAAATTAGGAATATAAGTTTATTAATTGAATAGATTCATATCTAAGGGGTATCAAGAGTCCCCCCGAAAGTTTGGTTGGATATTTATGTCTGAATGTTCTGGATATCGAGGAAGTTGTGATCGTCGTTCCGATTGTTGCGTGCTGAAGAGTGTCTGCTGCTAACGGGTGAGCTGAGGTGGCCAGCCTTAGTCACTGATGTTGAAAACGCTTGGTATCGAGACTCGGAATGATGTTCGCTGCTGCATAGAAAGAAAAGATTGCCAGTTGGACTTACAGATACTCGGTAGAATAGGATCGGTATTATGAAACAACTCGAGGGATTAACCCATCATATAAAGAATTTGACAGAACCAACCGTCACTGGGGTTTTTATTGCTCGAGGCTTTATTTGACCATGTGGTCTCTCGGTGTTAGAATGAGGCAACGAGGCCCGAGTGCTTATAACCATGTGGTCTCTTAGTATTATGAAACGAGATCCGAGTGCCTATGACCATGAGGTCAATCTCGGTGTTATGAAACAAGGCCCGAGTGCCTGTGACTATGAGGTCAATCTCGGTGTTATGAAACGAGGCCCGAGTGCCTGTGACTATGAGGTCAATCTCGGTGTTGTTCTGTACTCCCAGATGAAATTGTTGAGCTCTTCTACCCAGTTTTCCTTCTTTTCATCCAATCTCTTCTTTAGCCCTTGCATAATGATTATGTTAGTAACTTTTGTCTGCCCATTTATCTGAGGGTGAGCCACTGAAGTGAATCTGAGTTTGATGCCCAATTTTGAACAAAATGCCTTAAACTTATCGTTGTCAAATTGCTTGCCATTAGCTATGATCAAAGTATGAGGTATGCCAAATCTGCAAATGACTTTTTTTCCAAAAGAAGTGTTGTATCTGAGACTCATTGATGGTTGGAACAACTTCCACTTCTACCCACTTTGTAAAGTGATCAATTGCCATGATCAAGAGCTTCTTCTGAGATGTAGAAACTAGGAACAGACCTAAAATATCCATTCCTCAAACAGCGAAAGGCCACAGACTTCTAATAGGATGCTAAGTGCTGGAAGGCTTATGAGTAAGATGAGTAAACTGCTGACACTTAGTGCATTTTTGAACGAGATGGAATACGTCCTTGGACATGTTAGGCCAGTAATAGCCTTGTAATATTGCCTTCCAAACCATGGAATTTTGAGCTTCATGAGCCCTGCATATCCCTTTATGGATTTCTCTGAGCACATAGTTGCATTCTTCTGGAGACACACACTTTGACCATTAATGAGATAGTGACCTTCTGGAGAGTTCACCATTGTACATGGAGTAATGCGCAGCTCTGATCTTCAACTTTTGAGCCTTAAGTTTATCTTCAAGTAGGATTCCATGCTCCAGGTATTGTATGATTGGCTCCATCCACTCAGCCACCTCCCGAGTGTTCATTACTTCTTCTTCCTCGATGCTTGGTTTAGTAAGTTCCTTAGTTAACTCAAGTTTTTTAAACACTTGGTTGGCTTCAGATGCTGACTTAGCTAACAAATCTGCTTCTGAATTCTCACTTCTGGGAATTTGTAATATTTCCCATTGTCCCTTTTCATGCTCCAGCTTCTTTAGGAGCTGCCTAGCTTTTTTCACATATTTGACCATGCTCGGATCTCTGACCTGGTATGTTCCTTTGACTTGGTTGACCACCAGTTAGGAATCAGAATAAACTTTGAGATGTTTAGCTCTGACTTCTATTGCTAGTCTAAGTCATGTAATTAATGCTTTATACTCAGCTGCCTTATTTATGGCATTGTATTTGATTTATACTGTATATTTGATTCTTAGTTTGCTCGGCCCAATTAGGACAACTCCAGCTCCGAATCCTTGAGCTCCAGATGCTCCGTTTATATATAGTTTCCATTCCGGGTATGAGAGGGAGACGGCTTCTTTGAATGTCATCTCTTGTATGAAATCTGTTAGAGATTAAGCTTTTATCTGCTGACGAGGCTCATAACTAATATCAAATTCTCCTAACTAAACTGACCATTGGACAAGTCATCCTAAAGTTTTTGGCCTCTGGAGAATTTTTCGCAAGGGGAAATTAGTTCTTATAACTATGGAATGGGCTTGAAAGTATTGTCGGAGTTTCTTAAATATGTGGACGACTATCATGGCGAGTTTGTCTAATATAGGATACCGGGTCTTTGAACCTCTAAGGATCTTACTGACATAGTAGACCGGGCTTTTTTGACTCCTTTCTTCCTGGACTAACACTAAGGCAATTGATTCATGGCCAATAAAGAGGTACAAGTATAAGGTTTCATCTGGAACTGGTCTATTGCGCAATGGCGGTGAAGTCAGGAATTTTTTTATTTCTTCAAATGCTGTCTGACACTCGTCATTCCATTCAAATTTCTTAGAACTCTTCAAAGCTCGGAATAGAGACATGCATTTCTTGGCTGAGCTTGAGATGAACCTTCTGAGAGTTGTAATTCTACCATTGAGTTTTTGAAGCTCATTCAGTGTTTTGGGAGCTTTCATATTTAGAATGGCTTCTATCTTTTCTGGGTTTGCCTCTATACCCCTGTGTGAGATCATGAATCCCAAAAACTTCCCTGCCTTTACTTTGAATACACACTTGTCTGGGTTTAGCTTGATCTGATATTTGTCTAGTATGGTGAGTATTTGCTCGAGGTCCCTGGCATGTTGTTCTGCTATCTGACTTTTAACAATGATATCATCCTCCTACACTTCTACATTTTTCCCAATCTGGTCTTAAAATACATGATTCATCAGCCTTTGGTAGGTTGCTCCAGTAATTTTTAGTCTAAAGGGCATGACCTTATAGTAATAAAGACCTTCATAAGTAAGGAATGACGTTTTTTCTTCATCTTCCTTCTTCATGGGAATCTGATGGTACCTTTGAGCGGCATTAATGAAACTATAGAGACGACGCTAAGCTGTTGAATCTACCAGTTGATCAATTGTTGGTAATGGATAGTTGTCTTTAGGGCATGCTTTATTGAGGTCCATATAGTGAACACATATTCGGTACTTCCCACTAGCTTTTTTAACTAACACCACATTAGTAACCCAATCCGGGTGCGTAACTTTCCTTATGAATCCAGCATCCAACTACTTTTTTATTTCTTCGGCAATCACTTTCTACCTCTCGTATGCAAACTTCCTTTTCTTCTAGATTACTGGTTTCATTCATGGTAGAATGTTTAGGCTATGCGATGCAATCTGAGGGTCCACCCCCACAATTTTGGTTGCTTTTGAAGCAAAGCTGTTAGAGTGTCTAGTAAGAACTTCACTAATGTTTTTTCTGATGTCTTTATCGAGCTCACCTCCAATTCTGATTGCCTTTTCTTGTGTAATTTGTAATGCTTGGGCTTGATCAGCTGGCTCTGGATTAGCGCCTTATTTTTCTGTTTCTAAAGATGTCAAGGGAAAAGCTTCCAACTGAGGTTTAGAGGCTAGTTGATAACACTGCTGAGCAATTGACTGATCTCCGGGTATGGTTATGACTCGATCTTCTAGAGGGATCTTCATGGTCAGCCTCCTAATACTCGTGGCTACATCAATCTCATACAAGATCGGTCTTCCAATGATGCCGTTATAAGTAAGTGGAAGATCCACGATGTTGAACAAGGATCTGACTACTTTTGAATCTCCTGTTTCCCGATTGCCAAATTCTATTTCCAGTTCCACTACTCCCATAGGCTGGGTTGTTCCTCCGCAGAAGCTAGTGATGGAGTTTTTAATGGTTTTGAGATCAGTAATTAAGCCTCCCATAGCCTGATAAGCGCTCTATAAGAGTGCATTGACAACACTTCCCTCATCTATCAAAAGCCTTTTCACCAGATAATTTCAGATGTATGCACTTGCAACCAAGGCATTATTATGGGGATGTTGGGCATGTTCTCCATCTTCTGGTCCAAATATGATAGTTGGCCTTTGCAACTGGCTTTCTTCTCTCTGAGTTCGTTTCATCCTTTTCTCTTTAGGTGTTTCTCCTTTAACTATCATATTAATGACTCTAGCCACTTCATTCCAAGCCTTCTTTATTTCAGACTTATTTGTATTAGTAAATTTTTTGAGTTTGCCATTTTGTATTAATTCCTCTATGGCTCTTTGTAATTCTCGGCAATCATCAGTGTCATGTCTGTATTCTTAGTGATATTGGTAATAGAACCTCCTGTTTGTCGTTGCTCTTTTGTTAGGACTCAATCTTCTGGGTACGGGTATTCCCACCCCGTTTGCTCTAATCCACATAAGGACTTGCAATTTTGGAGCATTCAGAGGCATATAGTTTCCAATTTCTTTCTAAAATCCACCTGTCGGGCCTCCTGCTGGGCCTCTGAAATAAGGACATTGGGCTCTAGGTCTCATTGGCTTAGATCTTTCTTCCCTTTTAAAGGGTGGTCTGTCACCATCCCACCGTAGCCTTCTGTCTTCATCAAGTTTTATCAGTTTCATTGCCATAGACATGACTTCAGAGAAATTTGTAGGCTATTTAGTCATAATCTTATCCTTGAGTTTCCCTAATCGTGTCCCATTCTTCATAGCCTCTATGGCCACTTCATCACTTAAATTCTCAATTTGCATGGTGACCTTGTTGAATCTGTCAAGGTAACTCCTTAGTGACTCCGAGGCCTCTTGTTTGCACATTATGAGATTATTTACATTCTTTGCAGGTGGAACGTTGGTGACGAACCAAGTTCCGAACTTCTACACTAACCCTTCAAAGGATGAAATGGAATTCTTAGGAAGTTAATAAAGCCACCTTTGAGCAGTCTTGGTAAGCATGTTGGGGAACACGCGGCATAGGATCCCATCATTTACATTCTGAAGCATCATCTTAGTCGGGAATGAAGAGATGTGGATGATTGGATCTCCTGTTCTGTTAAATTGATCTAGTTGAGGTAGCTTGAATTTAGAAGGGATCTCAGTTTTGACAATTCTACTTATGAAGGGTGTTGTTCCTTTCAAGACACATTCGTCTTCCTTTCTCATCCCAGTTCGAGCTTTCTGAATTACTTGTTCTACCTTTTGAGCTATATGGGAGTCATCTAAGGCATGACGGCTTGTGCTTGATCCTTCTAGATCTTTCTGAGCTCTTTTGTCTCCTCAAAGGGCTCTCTAAGTTGCCACAGGTGGTATGATCGCGTTGTTCTCTGGATTAGCAGTTTCGGGATTATTTTCTTGAATTAGGACGTTCAGTTGTTGTTGTATGAGGGCTATCTGGGCTTGGATGTTTTAGATCATTGCCTCTTTATTTGGAGGAGGTAAGTTAAGTGTTTGGGCTACTGTGTTTAAATCCAGTGTGTTTGTAATAGGGGTTCCTAGAAGACTTGGAAAAGGTATGAAAGGGATGGGTCGGGTAGTGTGATGTAAAGAAGCATAATAAAGAAAGCTTGTGCCAGGTGTTGTCCATCCATGGGTGACTCCGGAAAGAGGGGTTTGATATGATGGTCCCCCACATTGGATGAAAGCTAATAGGTCAATCGGCAAGATGGGGGCTGACGGATTAATAAGAGAAATAGGGGTTGATGGATTGATGGGAGCCCCCGATGTTGATCCTGGAGGAATGGCTTGAGTATCGGTAGTTGTTGGTGGGCTGGATGCCATGTTTAGAGTTGCTTAGCTCAATAGATTTGTGATGATTTTGACTTAAGAGGTTCCCACAGACGGCGCCACTTGATAACTTGATTCTGGAATCTCCGAGTCTTGTGGTCAAGTAATCAATAAAGAAGCAAGGTGAGATGTGGGGTTTCCTCCACAAACCCTGCGATGCTTAAGTCATAGAGGATAGAGAAAGAATTTAGAGAGATAATGAGATAATAAGAACTTAAAAGAATAGAATGAATGATATGAAGAGAGGTGAGGAATATTTATAGGAAATGAGATGCTCAAACCTGAAAGGAATATGATTCCTTTTCCTTATAGAATTTGTCCTTACTTGAGGCAAATTCTCCTGATTTGAAAGTCTTCCGAATAAGAAACTCTTCTTGATGAGGAAGATTTTTACCTACTTGGATTTGATTTTCCTTGTTCTACAAGTTAGTCTAAATTAGGAATATAAATTTATTAATTGAATAAAAATATACGTAAGGGGTATCAAGAGCAAAATATATACACATATAATTTGAGTTAATGCTTTTCCTTGATGATTACTTTTTTTTAAGAATAAAAAACAACTAAACCAATTTTATTTATATTTTAATTAATTATCTTTTTACAAGTTGGTTCAAAATCTTACTCCTCATATTAAAACTATAACATCAGTAATTAATAGTTGTTTTTATTTAAATCAGTTGCTAATTTGATAAAATATCTATTTTGGTGTTTTTTTACTATCAAATGATAACTAATTTGTATTTATTTTTTATTTAGACTATTATATTCTTATTAAAATAACTAATAATAAATAATTTTATTTAAATTAAATGTATTTAATTAATGTTTATTATGGTCATAATCAAATTAATATTATTTTAAATTATAATTAATAATTATAATATTTTATTTTTAAAAAATTATATAATATAATACTTATCTTTTAAAGGTCATTTTTAAATAATTTCTATTTATAATTTTAATAATATATAAATCAATTGCAATAAATTATTATTTATTGCTATATACTATTTTTAAATAATTTACATAACTAAAACATATTACGACAAGGAATAACTCATCTTTTACCTCTTACATTTTTATTTTTTTCTCAATTTATCCCTCCACTTTTATTTGCATGGATTTAATCCTCGCACTTTTATTTTTTTTTACGTTAAACCCTTGTACTTTTACTAACCCCATCAATAAATATAATTCTGAAAATTTTCATCAACTATGTTATAATTTAATTATTTATATTTTATTTTAAATTTAAAGATTATAAAAATACTATTAAATGTCAAATACTCTTATGAAAATTAAATGTAAATTATATAATTGTAATTTATTAGTTAACAAAAATTGTATCTAATATTATAAAAATAAAAACTTAAGCAAAATTCTAGTAAATTTATTTACTATCTAACAAAAATTGTATCTAACAAAAATTCTATTAAATTATTTATTGAGAATAAGCTAAAATAATTTTTTTTTAGAATATTGCTTAAGTTTTTATTTTTATAATATTAGATAAAAAATTTTGTTAACCAATAAATTACAATTATATAATTTAAATTTAACTTTCATAAGAGTATTTGGCATTTAATAGTATTTTTATAATCTTTATATTAAAAATAAAATATAAGTAATTAAATTATAACATAGTTAAAGAAAATTTTAGAATTATATCTATTGAAGGGGTTAATCTTGCTAAAATAAAAGTAAAAGGACTTAATGTTCACAAAAATAAAAGTATAAGGGGTTAATGTGAACAAAAATAAAAATGAAGGGAGTAAATTAAGAAAAAATAAAAGTGCAAGGACTCAATCTATATAAATAAAAATGGAAGGAGTAAATAAAGAAAAAAATAAAAATACAGGGAGCAAAATATGAGTTATTTCTTATAACAAATATATAAAATTATATTACAAAGGAATTGTATCCTTAATTGCCATTTGACATACTGACAACAAAATTATATCAAATAATTTATATTTATAAGCTAACAACTATCAACTATATTTGCTATCAGCTATTAATGATCTGCTAACCACAACCGTTATTAGCTATTAACTGCTATAAACAGATGAATCAAACAAACCCTTAAAATAATAAAAAAAATTTAATTTATTTTGATATAATATAGCTAATAATTGAATTAAAAAAATTATTTACTCATATTATACTCAATAGTTATATTTAATATTTAATTATATTTATTTACTCATGTATATTTATTTATTTATTAAATTTCAAAGAAAAAAGTTGCCCATTATTATAAAGTTTATTAGTATTTGGGTCATTTGAACTCTTTATTAATAAAAAAATTAATTTAATAATTTCTGTATTATTTAAATGTCTATGTTTTATCGCAAATTAAAATTATAAAAATAAAAATTATATTTTTTAAAAAAGAAAAATTAGTTAATATATGCATATAGTGGACAATTAAGATAATTGTTTTTCTTTTTCAAAGAAAAAAGGCCAACAGGAGTACACCCCAAAGGTCAGTGTAAATAATAGAAGCTTTGCAGACATAGAATCATGAAATGATTTTATACCAGCAACTTGCCTTCATACGCAAGGTTCTTTTTTACCCATTGAAAAACGTGTGAAGAAATAATAATAATTATTTTTAGTCAGACGCAAGCATATGTATCATATATCAATAAAATAGTAATAAAAATTGAACAGTTACCATAAAAAGTCAAGATAGATCGGCAGTGATGAAATCCAAGTTTGATGTTAACTCTTTAGGGGGAAAAAAGTGTTGAAAGTGATGCATGAATATTTAAGGAGAAAAAAAAGTTGAAGATTGAATAGGTACAGAAAAAACTTATTTTTTTTTGACAGAGTAGAAAAGATTTTAAATTTAATTTTTAATTGCTGCAGTAGTGCGACTTTTTCTCTAATTTTTTTTTTAGAAAATGGAAAAAATCATTTGATCAAAGAATAATATTTTCCTTAATTAAGATTTCTAAGAGCGGATTGTTTAATTGTAATTTAAAAAATATAATCAGCAAACAGAAATAATAAAATACCAATTATGGATAATAGTAGCAATTTTAACATTTGTCATTAAGAACTCAATTTTAACATTTGCCATTAAGAACTCAATTTAAAATGTAGTTTTCTATTCCCTCATTTTCTTTTATTAAAATGTACTTATGTATTTAAATATTTTTTAAAAAAATAATTTAATAATATATATTTTCGCGTAAGCAACTGAATAAAATTATTTAAGTAACTTATTAAAAAAAGAAAGAATTACCTACTAATAAGCATTTAATTTAGAGGTTAAAATTTTGGAGGGTATATTTTAAGACTGAACTTTGAATCCTAATTTTCTATTTTTATAGTAATAGTAGAAATAGTAGTAGTAATAATAATACTTATCTTGTGATTTTGTTGCTTTATTATTAGGAATTTGTAATTTTTTTGCAACACTTTCATACCTTATAATTTTATATATTTTTATGAGATTTATGGTTTAAAATATATGCGATTTTTCTCTAGAAGTGAGCAAAAATAACCCAAAACTAAAAACATAACCAAACTTATCGGTTGGATTTGGTTCAATTTGTAATTTTATTTATTTTAGTTTTATCTCTTAAAAACGAAAATAAAATTAGTTCGGTTCGATTTTTATTGCTCACCTCTATTTTTCTTTCCTCAAACATTTAAAAAAGACCAAAAATTTATCATTTGACAAAGAAAAAAAAGTCTATTAATGATAGTTTAGATAATAAGAATAAAAAAAAAAATTCTATCATATTTTTATTTTTAAAAATTGATAAATAAAGGCACCATTACTAAGTCAAAATTATTGTCATGAGACATTGATTAAAATTAAGTTTTAATTTTTTATTATGGTAGAGAAGAAAAATTGCTATATATATATATAAAATTTTATCACCTAAATAATACGAAAATAACATTATAAACATTAAAATATGATATAAATGAAAAAAAATTAATAATAAAATAGCTTTTACTGTGTACATACATTTATATTTATACAAATAAAATTACAATCGTTGGATTTATTTTTATTTAATTATAATTATTAATTACTTTTGTGTACTAATATTTTAATTAAATTAGTAGTAATTTAATGCTTCATTTGTTAGATACAAATATTTATACTAATAAAATTAAATCACAGTATATTTATCTGACCTTTACTCAAATGCTATTTATCTTGTAGTCCAAAAATTTCAGTCTAATATCTAATAAATAAAAGGATTTGCTAAATCACGTCATTGCCAATTAACGAAGAAATGCATATTACGACGACTTTACTGTTGTTGTTTGTTTGCATACGTAATTATAATCAGCACGACTATACAGTCCAATTTGCGTTTCCGTCTAATCGTCCTACCTTTGTTTGAATAACAAAAAGTCAACGAATCTGACGATCATCATCAACCATCCGTACCATATGTTATATATTTTTTAGATGTTAATTACTAGTCAATCACACCATGAGGTAAGAGAGGATTACATAACGTAAATTTTTTACATTTTCATTAGTAATCAATTGCATCATACGAGAAAATCAAAAAAAAAAAAAAAAAAGAATTGATCAAAGAAGAATTAACAATTCTTCTAGATTATATTTCAAAAACAAAATGATTATACATAATAGAGGAACGGGTGTTGTTTTATACTTAATTTAATTATTTTTTTTATTTTTAGGATTGTATATATGCTAAAATTCAAATAAAAATGTAATTTTATATTAATTTATTAAAAATTTTTGGTTTAAATTAAATATATTATATTTTATCATTTTTAACATTTTATATTTGAATAATAAAAGTTATAATAATTATTAGCATGTTCATAAATTTGGGATATAATACACCTTAAAATATATTAAAAATTATTTAATTAATTACTCTTCAAATAATCTTCAAGATACATCATAAATTAGTTTATTTTTTAAACTGTTGTTTTAAGAACAAAATTCAAATAACGGAGAAAAATAAATTCTTTGCACTACTTGAACTACCTCCGAAAAGTTTATAAAAAAATATAATTTATGAGTTATGACCATTACAAAATTTTTACAAGTTAGGAGAATTCGTCTGCATCAGTTTATTTATTTATTTATTTTTATATGGTTCGTTTTGAAGATTTAATACTCAGAAATTTAAACATTTTCAACATTAAAAATTTATATTTTATATAAGTAAAATCATAACTAATTCTTTTTAAAAAATTACAAAATAAAAATAATTCATATAAAGTATAAATACAAATGATTCATTTTTTATAATTCATTTATATGAGTCTTCTTAACCGTTTGATAATTAAAAAATGAATTATTTTTATATCTTGTGTGAATATTAATTTTTGAAAAAAAATATATCTCAATGTATTTTTTTATTAAATTAGTATTTTTTACAAATCTCAACTAATTGATTATATTTAATTGTAATTTAATTACATATTCAACACAAAAATAATTACATATAGTTTGTTGTATTTTATATAAACCAATTCATATCTACTTAAGTTGCAAGTATACTTTAATTGTATTAAATGTCTCCAATATTGTAACTAATATCATTTTTTTCTAATCAAAATGTTAAAAGTTAACATTTTAGTTATATTCAATTAAATTGAAATTAAAAAATAAATAACAATATACTCATAGTTTAGGAAAATATGGTCTGTAATTTTAGTGAATTATTAATTCGTAATATGAATGGAGCCAAGAGGTTATGTAAAATTTAGAAAATTTATTATCTTATTATTTTATTGAGATTATTATTTTAAGTCATTAGTCCAAGTTGGGACTAAAAAATTATTATTTAATAGAGATTATGAATTTGTTGAGCATTAGTTTATAGAGATTTTACTATATTTTTAAAATAATTTTTAACATATTAATTATTATATTTTTATATAAAATTTTGTTATAGTTGATATATGATAAAATGCGTTTATATTAGTATTTTGTTTAATGAGCAGAAATTTTATTAGGAAAAGGTAAAAAAACTATTTTATGGTTTTACTCGTTTTTAATTAGAGGTGTAGTTTTTTTTTTTTTTTAAAGAGTAATTCAATGTCAATCTATTAGTAAGTGGAGACAATTTACATTAATATTGTTTAAGATGATGATGTAACAAGGATAAAAATAAAATTTCAAATTAATTATAGGATTTTAGCCTCTAGTTGAAACCGATAGAAACCATAACGATGTTATCTATATTTTTTCATGATTTATTTTATTTATTAAGAAAATACAAAGAAATTTTTAATTTGATATATTTTTACTAATTTTTTGTTTTATGGAAAATAAAATATATTTTATGAAATTATTTTTTAAAAGTCTTAGTACTATTTTATATCTAAAGTGTTATTGTGTAAAATTGATGTTTTTTTTTTTTTTTGAAAAGAGAATCACATATTTTATGAAAAAGAGTTGTATACTTTATAAAAGTAAATTTTTTTGCAAGTATCATAAGTCACTTTTTTTTTGTAAATTACTACTATTATTGTAAATTTAAAATATATTTGTAAAATGATTGAAATATAAAGTACAAATATTCTTAAATAAAATATAAATAAATATAACAAATATTAATTTAATTATTTTTATTTAATGAAATATTTGTACTTTCTATTGTTGTTTCATTGTAAATAAAGTAAAAATATTTTAAATTTACAAAAATAGTAATAATTTTTTTTAAAAAAAAGTAACTTGTGGTATTTGCTAAAAAAATTTACTTTCATGAATTATGCAACTTTTTTTCATAAAATATGTGGGTTTTCAAAAAACTTAATCAATTTTATGTAATATTAATGGCTATAATTAAATTAGTAGTAATTTAACAGTTCTTATTCCATTTATATAGATATAAATATTTATATTGTAGAAAGACTTAGTTATAAAATAGCACTAACAATATATCAATTTTATGTAATAAGACTTTTAATTATAAAATAGTACTAACACTAATATAATCATAAATTAATAACCTTATGTCAAATAAAAAATTAAAATTAATAATCTTTTCATATTTTCATAAATGAAAATAAATATTCTTAAATAAAATAAATTATTTCATTTTAGACTAAAATCATGGAGAAAGGTACAAATAATTGTCTTATAGCTTCACATGAATTGAATCACAAGGTAGTTTTTTGACAAAAAAAAAAAAAAAACCCCCACATATTGCTAATTGCAAATGAGTAAAATTCGAGGTAGTTATTTAAACTTTTTTCAATTTATTTTTACTTAATAAAATTGAGTAATTTTAATATTTTGAAATTACTTAAATATATTTTCTTATCAATTTAAACTTTTTTTTAAAAAAGTTAAGGTCTGTTAATCAACTTATCAATCAAATCATATCCAGCAAGTGGCTCTTTTTTTGGAATTTGGTGACTCGATGAATTACTTCAGTACGTCAATTAATTTCACCAAATGATTGAAAATTATACACTCCAATAATGGAGCAAAATTTACCAAAAATAAATTACGCACTTACATAATTTATATATTTTTTTTATAATTTTTATTCAAGATTAAGCAATTAAAAGTAATCAAAACTTCTTTCCTTTTTTTAATTTCATTTTTTATTTTTTTATTAGAATTTTTGTTTTTAGCCACCATCCATTATTTTTTAAAATAATAATGACCCCCTCATTGTTGTTTTTAATCTTATTTACTTTATTTAATTTCTTCACATCTAATAAATATAAATTTTTAATCTATTTATTTTTTTGAATATTTTTTCTTAGAGTTCTTAATACCGTTTATGAGATTTTGTCAATTATCTTTTATGAATTTTATATATCTTTTCATTAAATATTTTGTTAATATTTTCTGCAATCAAACTCATTTAGAGATCAAAAAGTTGATTTATAGCTAAATAATGTCGTTAAATGGAGCATACAAATAGCCAAATAATCATTGAACTGTAAACTCAAATAATTTTGTCAATGTAATTAAAGAATATTGACGAAAAATTTCACAATTTAAGTGAGTATATTTTGACACTTATTGATTGTACTTTTATTCATCAACTTGTGAGCTATTACTCTCTCTCCAGTTATTTGTCAATGCCTTGATATTAATGAAGTGTATCCCACGTTCAAAATAAATAAAGTGTACCCCTCTTCTCAAATTTTCTTGCCTAATAACCACCTTAGTCCAATGCTTTGAAATCTTTCGGTCCTTTTTTTAAAGAAAAAATGAACATTCTTTTATTAAAAAAATGTATATTGATAAAAAATATAAAAAAATACAATAAAAGGTATCATAATAAAATTTCACTTTCATAATTTTTTTTTGATATTCTTCAATTGCATTACTTCAGCTCTTTTAATTTACAATTTATCAATATATATACTTCATTTTATTGCTTCAATTAGCCGTAAATTAATTTTTTAATTTTTAAATGAGTTCAATTATAGAAACATCAACAAATTTTTCAAGACAAGTAAAAATTTAAAATTTACAAAAATAATCGGTAAAAACTCTATAAAAGAAAATTCAAAACATCTAAAAAATAAACTAAACAAACATACCATAAATTTATATTTATTAAATGTAAAAAATAAAACAAAATGAAAAAAGATTATAAGAGATTCATTTCAAATGATAAAAATTAATTTTTTTGAGAAAACAATAAAAATGAAAAACCTAAACAAACATATCATAAATTTATAGTATTTATTAAATGTAAAAAAATAAAATAAAATAAATAAAACAGAAAGAGATAATAAAAATTTAACGTCAAATGATAAAAAAAATTAAAGTTTCTAAAAAACAATAAAAGAAAAATGAAAAAAAAAAAAAAAGGCCGGTAGAGTTTTGGGTGCCAAGTGTTTTATATATTTCAAGTACTTTATGAAATCTTTCATTCCTTGTTAACACAACATTGCACCTTTTACAATTGTAATTTTTGTTACAATTGTTAACACAACCATGAATTTTTTTTTTTACAATATTTATGAATGATTGTTGTAAAAATATAAACTGAAGATTTTAAATTTTTTTTATGAATGATAATAATAATCATATTAATTCTAATGGCTTGTTAGAATTATTAATTATAAGTAAAAAAATAATTTTCATAAACTTTCTATACAGTAATTGCAAATTGCTCGTACGTAAATCACATCACATGAGGCAAACCCAGCTACTACAAAAGACTTTTCCCCCCTTTTTCTTCTCTAATGATGTTTTGGGTCCAATTTAATTGTGCACATTTCAACTATTCACTTGGACAAAATTTAAAATATATTCGATATGTTACTTAATATTAAGTCTGTGTTACTAACTTTTTTTTTGTATAAATTTAAAGTTATTCATTTTTTTTTATTTATATATTTAGTGATTTTTTAATGTTCAAATTATTAAAAATTATAACTCATTTAACATTTAATATCTATCTATAGATACAAAAGTTAAGGACTTCAATTTTGCAAAGTAGAATTATTAATTATATCTTTTCTTTTTGTTTATTTTACTTCACATCATATTAATGAATAATTAATTTTTATTTTTTCATAATATCTATTGTGTTGTTTGTTTTAATTTTTAAATTTTTATCATTAAATATTTTTAATTTATTTTTTCAGATTTAATTAACAAATTTTATACTCATAATTAATAAATGTGTTCCTAACTTTTTTTAATTACATCATCTTGAAATCTTTATATTTCACAATAAGTTACCAGGATTATTTTATTTTAACTTTTGCTCAATTTTTTTTACAATTCAAAATGGTCTACAAAAATAAATTAATCTAATCATATGTGTCGATAATTATATACAAAGAACGTTAAAGATTTTAATAAATTTGTTTATTATTTATTTAATAATTTCATTAATATGTTTGTTAAATTTAAATTTTTAATTTAATTTAAGAGTGTATTTTGAATACAAGCATTTAATTTGAAATCTTAAATTTCAAATATTAAATTTTTAATATTAAAATTTCAAATAACATGTAATTATATGTCATTTTAAATTTTTATTAAGTCATTTTAAATCTTTATTAAGTGAGATTTTAAATTTATTATGTATTAATTAGTTTCAGATCCTCATACATACAAATAAGAGAATTAATCGTATAAAGTTATATCAAATATTTAATATTAAAATTTTATTTAAATATTTAAAAATATTTTTAATATGATGGCATAAAAGCACAGACATTGGTTTAATGTGTGCGTGTGCGTATGCGTGTGTGTATAAGAGCAAATTGATTCAGCTATTGACTCCACCTACTGATATTCTATCCAAGACTAAAATAGAGGGTATGGATGATGGATAGGTGCTTTTTGACCAACTTAATACGCATATAATAATGGGTTGTTCTTTTCTTCCATCTTTGTTGGATCACAAGTGGAGATGTGATCTTATGATAAATGCTACAAGTGCCGGTCTCTACATTGCAAATTAACTCGCATGATTTGGGGACTTCTTACAAGTCAGGTTGTGAAGTTGTAGTCTGTTTGATTCTAAGTAGATATATACATATATAGTTGAATTTTTGAAGTCCCAATTGTTGGCTTTTCTTCTGCTGTTAATTAAGCTCTTTTGTTTTGTGTTTTTTACTGGGTCGTCTCGTAGCCTCCCATTTTGGAGCGATTCAATATTTAAACCTATTCAAACTTTTCTGCACAACCAAGAAGAAAAAGAAGAAGAAGAAGAAGAAGAAGAAGAACAAGAACAAGAACAAGACCTCGTCATCATTTTTCTTTTATTAATCAACTGTTCATTCAGAAATGATTGTTGGCTTACCCAATATGTTTAACTGTCATTCGTGCTAATCTTGATTTATTCATTTTAAATTTAAGATAATTAATTCAATAATAAAAAATATTTTTCTACCAATTACAACGCGTAAAAATTCTAATTGATAAATTTAATTAATGTTCCAACTAAGTATCTCTAAGCGAAAAAAAAAAAATGGAGGTTAGATTTTTCGTTGCTCATCATAATTCTTGAAGATTGACTTCAAGTTCACCATAAGAGCACAAACATGTGTATTTATATAAATGAGTTATAATATTCCCTTACTATGATACAAATATTTGTATCTATACAGATGAAATTAAAATTGTTGAATTTATTTTGATTTAATTGAAATCATTGATTATTTTTATATATCAATATCTTAAAAATGGCTATCAAGCGCACACATATGCACATTAGGCCTCATAAATTCATGAATTACCGTGATTGTGAGATGCATACTTATCCTAGAACTTTTATGTTTAGGAAAGCTACCAACCATCATAGCCATGATGAACTTATAAGGGTGCATGAAATTGGGACATACTAATTATATATGTTACTGAAGAAAACTTCATCTCAACCTTCTACCTATTGAGTACTTTGAGAGCCACAAACCTAGATTAAATAAGACTTGGGTTCAAAAGGTTGCTTGATGATTGTTTTGCTATTTTGTGCTAATTATTGTTAAAATTGATAAAATTAATTAATTTAGTTTATCAACAAATATACACACATCAAAATGTCTAAAGAAAATTTGACCCTTTGCATGATCAAAATACTTTTCAAATTATTTTTCATTTGGAATCATTTTCCACTTGATATGACTTACTTTTTAAAAGTTCTCTTTGGACTACATGTTGAAAATCATGATTGCCATTGTCATTCCTTAATACACTTGGCATATATATTACTTTTCATGATTCACTCTCCATTTGATTTATCATCGGGGATCAACAAGCATCGATTTTTGTTCATCATTTAGTATCTTTCTCTTTTAGTTACCTCCCTTTTTCACTGACAAAGCGGGAGAAATTTGGCATTTTGAATGATAATAATCATAAATAGCATGCTAGTAAGAAAAAGGAAAAACTTAAATATTTGATATATTTAATCTAATATTTGAAATGTTTAACTCACCTTAGCATATATTGAGGGGGAGAAATTCTTAAACTCATTGGTATATGATTGAGGGAGAGTATAGTAAACAAAAGCACACACATACACTTAATGTTCTTAATTATCATTCAAAAATTGATTATTAAAGTCGAAAAAGGGGAGATTCTTGACCCTTTGCATTATCAAGGTGATATGATCCTCATGTGATCATAGATTTAATTTTTAATTCATTTTTTTTGGTAGCCTATATTAGTATTTTTGTTATAAGTTTTTCTACAGAATTCGGATTGAGTTGATTCAAGATGGAATGGAAAGATAAGAGAAATATCTATACTTTTGATAAAGATTGTTAGGTCTGATTCGATCTTATT